>JAJHUR010092583.1:0-59978 GCA_027495735.1 Lutjanus campechanus
AGCCACGTCACACCCATTCTGCTTCTCCTCCTCTGCCTTCGTTGCTCATTAGACTGTGTTCGTCTCTTTCTCGCCCCCCCCCCCCTCCCATTGCCTTTATGTATTGCGAGGACAGCAGGTGCAGAATAGGAGATGAGTTGCCACCCGGCATTGTCATTTCATCTGCACGTTTAGTCATGGGGATGTGCTTGGAGAACTCCTGCTGAGGTAACAGAGAACATAAGAGATGATATAGCAGAGAAGACGGCCTGGGGACAGGAGAACCTGGGGCTATCCAGTTTAAGATTTCATACTTAATATCAGCTCAGAAGCTATTATTTAGACTATTGAAATATTCATAGCTTTTGTCAGTTGAGTTTATTTGCCTTACTTTATATTCATTGATTTTGTTGGTTTTTGTTCCACTGTCTGCCTTGTTCAGTTAAGGAATGAACAGAAGCCCAAACACAGCAGTGCTAATGAGTACGCCTCCCTCCATGTCTGTGTATGCTGTGAGCAGTGAAATGAATAGATGAGACGAGTAGAGCTGCAACAATTAGTCAGTTATTGAATTTAGATGTTAATTTGGGATTGACCAATTATTGGCCTGATATATTGAATATTGGTCGATATTCAGCATTTTATTATTATCGGAATCAGACGTTTTCTCTGATAGCTGATAAAAATAAGGTCATTTAAAAATGTGCTACTTTGGCTCTGATGCAGCCGCCACTCTGTCTGAAGTCACCACTCTGGGCTCTGCAGCAGAACGCCGCCCACAGCCCCCCTGATTGGTTATGTGGCACGAGTGATAGCCAATCAGCACTGAAGCCTCTACATGGGGCACACGCTCTACCAACTGAGCTATCCAGGCGCCTCCAACCTATTTATTTTTAATGACCACTTGCAGCCCATGTGCAGTACCTTCATGGCCCAACATGGGGCTGCACCCTACACTTTGGGAGTCTGTGTTGAAATGCTCAAAATCTGCAACCCTAATTGAATTAGATGATTGACAGAAAATGAATCTGCAACAATTTTGATAATCGATTAATCATTTTGACAGCTTAAAAAAAAAAAGCAAAAATGATCTGCTTGCAGCTTCTCAAATGGGAATACTTGCTGGAGTCCTTATTCTTCTATGATTGAAGAATAAGGTCGATAATGGAAATCTGTAGATTTTGGACTGTTGGTTGTACAAAACAAGACATCACTTTGGATTTTTGGACTGGGATAGACATTTTTCACCTTTTTTGGCACTATATTATGTATTGACATATAAATCGTGCTTTAATCAATAACACAATATGAACATGCGCAATGAATACATTGCAGTCTACTGTCTGAAACACAATGAATAATAAAAATAATTTTATTTACATGTACTATGCATTTACACTGAACATGCAAACATTTGACTTATCAGATGCAGCCCTGGATACCTGATCTATGCATTCACACCATTTAGCCAATTAGATGAAGCCTCAGCTAGCCACCAACTCCCCTCACATTAACTGGTGTTAGCTTGGTGGTGACTGAGAGGTTAGCTAGCGCATTGACTGAGGAAGGAGATAAGGAGACACATGCTCAACAGTTGATATATTTAATATTTAATTATTTCAAGGCATGTCATCATTCCAGTATGAAGCAATGTTATCAAACATCTACATAGCATAGGCCTACACAATAAGAGGAAACTCTTATTGTGTAGGCCTATGCTATGTAGATGGTTAATAAATTGATCAAGGAAATAATCACAGAATAGTCGATAATGGAAACTGGCTCCCGCCCCAGGGTCTACAGTACAAGCTTGTGGATGTAAAAGTTGTAATTGCAGATGGATAAACTTTAATCTTGCTGCTACTCTTGTTGAGGAATTTACATTTCATATTAAGAGTTCCCTTGCTGCTCTTTTGTTTTTGACATACTAGTGCTTATCATTTAGTTTTGCCTCCATGTCTGCCTAATCAGTTGGTGCCAGTTAACAGTAAGACTTCATTTAGTTTGTGGCATAAAAATAATCCTCATCAAGTACCCGATTCGTTTTTGTGTCTTCACCCTCAGACTCAAATCTTAACTGACTTATTGTGTTCCTTAAATTAAATTGACCTTCCCAGGCCTTATTTCTTGTTTTACACGTGCTGAATGAATGAATCTTAACCCTGGAATTGCTGCAGCTGTGCTCCTAGTAGTGGAAAAGTGTACAGAATGGGTAGCGTGTTTTTTTCTGCCTGTGTGACTGAGATTTTGTTTTTAACTGACAGGAATGAAAATATGAAGCTGAAGGAAAGCGTGTTATGTTTTGTGTCCTTCCCGCAGGAGACGCAGCAGATTCCCACAGAAGAAGTCGCTCTAGACATCTGCCTCTCCAACGGTCAGAAGGTTACAGTCAACATTTTGACCTCGGATCAAACGGAGGATGTCCTTGATGTAAGTGCCAGACTGCAAAGGCACACCATTTTTCATCCAACACTCCACCTAGTATACAACTTGTAGAGATCTGTAATTCAATTTGATTATAAGACGGTATACAAATTAAACATTTGTAAGTGTATTCAGTTGCTTCCTAAAAGTGCAACATGGCTGAATGTTTCAATCCAGTGACTAATGTTAGATATAATAAATAATCCTATTTAGTATATAGAGGTAATAAAATTAGGTTTATAGCAAGAGCTCTTTAACTCCACAAGTGGCCAGAAATCTTGATAAGGTAAGCACCATTAGGTGTTATATGGTTTGTTATCAACCTTCACCAGTGTTTATGTATGTTTAACTAGAGGTAATGAGCTGCTGCTGCTCATTACAGTGCTGACAGACACCTTGTTTTACCTCCAGGCAAGCAGTGTTGATGTTGACTCTTCTGTAAACTGGGCTGTTTAGCAGGCTCTACACACATAGTCCTAAATCAAATTAAGCCACATTTATTTATATAGAACCTCTTTGCCAAAGCAAATATCAAAGGACAAGGCTGTGTCGATCTAACCTATCAGAAACCACAAAACAAAATCGGATGAAAGAAAACAAAACACATCAAACAGAGTGTTGAAATTACTTGACAAGCCCACCAGAACTAAAAACGGAATAAAACTTGGACGGGTTAAAGGAATAGTTTGGATTATTTCAAGTGGTGTTGCATGAGGTACTTATCCATAGTCAGTGTATTACCTACAGTAGATGGAGGTTGACCTGCCCCCAGTTTGGAGAAGCCGGGAGGAGTACCAGCACGGAAGCTAAGCCATGTACTTTTTTTTAGCCACTTTGAAAAAGGCCTATCTAAAATTATTATTATTAGTGTACGCTATATTTAGAATTTTTTCACTGCTTTACCATGCTGTCAGACAGCCTCTTCTGATGGGAAACTGACACAAGATAAGCCAAATACTGCTCTCTCCAAACCAACCAGACTCCTTTGGCAAAAATAGTGATTTTTGGTTTACCGCTGCCTCGATCAGTTAGTTAGTTAGTCAGTGTTATTGACACAAAAACACCAGTCGTGGCAGCCGTACATCAACAAGTCCTGTGTTTGTGTGGTAAAAGGACTGATTTTTCCAACAGAGTCTGGTTGGTTTGGAGAGAGCCTTATTTGGCTTAAATAACAGTGATTTTCAGTCAGAAAATGCTGTGTGAATGCATGGGAAAGTGGTGAAAATATTCTAAATAAAGCATACACATGAACTGATACTTTTTTTTTTCTCCTGCCTTTTGTAGGTGGCTAAAATAGGTTTTGCTGCTGACCCTATCCACAGCAGTATGTTGATTTCACTACACCAGTACTCCTGCTGCTTCTCCAGAATGCACAAAAACAGACAATTTCAACATGTTTTTATTTTATAGGTCAGGTAGTGCAGAAACCTTTTAGTGCATCCACCTGGTTTTCTGCTGACGTTGACCATAACTACTCACTCTACAATAACTCACCACAGTAAACATGCTGATGTGTCATCACGATGTTCTTTGGCACTCTTGGCTGTAAATCAAGCTTGTTAGAGTGCTGTTAAAGTGCTCTTATGAAAGTTTAACCACAGTTAACCTCTGTTCACCACAGCAGATCTCAAGGCACAGCAGAGTGTATTTCAGTCACAACAGAGTTTCACACTACGTGTGTGTGTTTGTTTGTTTGACAAGAGTTGCATTCACATTTGTAGAATTTGTTTTGGTTTTTTTGCATTTAATTTGCAGGAGTTCAAAAGCAGGCTAAGAAGAAATGGTACTGAATACATATCAGCAAACACTGATTTTTATCACATAAGCTGTTGTTCTGTGTGACAATGTAACAATAATGCTTTGTGCATATCTTGGAAAGGAAGTTTAATTATTTTGCAATCACAAAACAGTCAGGGTTGTTATCAATGTAGCTGCTAGCATGAATTTCGTTCTTCATGGCTAACAATACAAACTCAAAATCAGAACAATAAAAACCAAAGGAAGTCAGTCATTTTTGTGGTTAATTTTTCTAAAATGGAGTTTAAATAAAGCAGGTGAGATTACAAAAAAGCACATTCTTCCTCTTAAACCTAAAGAAGTAAATAATGATCCTGTTTTTAAGTCTACAACACATTATTCTGTTACCCGAGAGTTGGTTGAATATTAGAGAGGCTGAAGTGTGATTGTGGTTACATCCCAGATTTTGATCTACTGGATATTTCAATCTTCAGTAATAAAAATCCCCCCTTTTTCATTTTTCCTCCTCACACTGAGCTGTTTTTTGTCTTATCTGTCTTCAAACAGTTTTATCTTCATTCCTCTTAACTCACTGAAAAACATAAAATCAGATAAAGGGATCAGTTAATTGAATTTGATCGTGAAAATCTCTGTTTCTCATCTTTGTGCAGGCTGTCGCAACAAAGCTCGACCTTCCAGACGACCTTGTTGGTTATTTCAGTCTCTTCCTCGTCCGTGAGGGTGTGGATGGAGGTTTAACGTGTAAGTCTCAACACCAGTTTCCTAAAAAATCAGAGAAATAAAAACATCTCATATTTACTTGTCATTACTAATAGAACATGCTCTGTATAATAATGTCCCATTTATATAATTAATTATTGGTTAATGAAAATGGGAGAGAGGAAGAAATCCATAATTAATTGCTACTGATTATTTAGAGTCACTCTGGAACATAATTTCAGAAATTTCTGCATCTTAAAAGCTGTGTTCCTTTACACTGCAGCTGGAGGCCATCAGATAACCAGTCTTGTTTATCAAGGCAAACTAAATGTGCAGCACACTTAGTGCTTTGATAAAATAATGTAAATTTAAACTACTTTATTGGGTCAGACAAGGGCTTTTCTCAGAAGACAAACAAACCACACAGAGCTTAGGGGACAAAATGTTCTTAAAAACAGATCCACAAAAAGAACTTGGAATTAAAAGCTATGATGTTTGTTATGTTGCATTGAAAAAAAGACTTTTGAATAACCGAAGGGAATAATGTATTGTAAAGTCATGCTTTTGATATCAGTTTTCTTTTTACTCTAAATTCCCAGCAACGAAGCATACAGAGTTGGCTCTGGCAGCAGTTCAGCAGCTCAGTTCATCTGTCTCGCTGTTTGGAGATGTACTGTAGTTTAATTAAAAAAGAGGAACTGCCTCACCCCATGAGAGTTGTATCATCTATCTGAGTTCCTACTGTATCTCTGACCAGAAACATACTTCATTTATGAGGTGCTCCAAAACTCAGTCAGAGCCAGCCTCTGTGTGTTTGTTGGCTGGTTTGTGTGGTGTTTAGAGAAATGTGTGCCGTGTTATCAGGTTGAGAAAGGTTGGCTCTAAAAGCTGACATTTGTGTCGGCTCCAAAATGGCGTACCCAGGCTGACTTCTGATTAGCGACGTATTTTTTCCAGAAAGACTTCAAGAGGAATTTCATCACTATTTCAACAGACAATCCGAATTCATTTGCACTTTCAGTATACAAGTAGAAGATGTTTACAAAAATGCAGGCATAGTATTGGGTTAGGGCAATGTGTTTGTTTTGTCTACCTAAATACATTTACGTTTTCATTTAAAAAGATGAAACAAACAAACAAAAAAACTAACAAAATCATGATGATGTGACATTTGTTGGGGTCCGTACCAAATAAACATGTTTTCTTATATCTGGAGAACAACATTTGTAGGCCAGGGCATCTCTGTAACACTGTGCCACCACAGTTAATAAGTAAAGTTTTCAAAGTCAATATACAGTGGGAAGACGACATAAAATAGATTAATGGGCCAATAGATAATAATGTTGTCATGATACCAGAATTTTAAACTTTGATACAATACTAATATGAAAAATTAATAGTAACATAACTAATATCTTAACTAAAAACTGAACAAAACTAGGACCATACTCCTAATCTATATTATTCATTCTAATGCCTGGTAATATTTTCTATGTGGTTATTAGTGTAAGTGTGCACTAAACATGTGCTGTATATCATCTTGTATTGCTATGAGAGCTGTACAGTGAATCTATATATACACAGATGTGTGCAGGTGTGTGTGATATATAGGTCACATTATCATAAACACATGGTCTCAAAATTGAATCCTGTGTGGTTGCATGTCAGTTAGCTATGTTAACTCTTTAAATGTATGTAAATGCCCATTACCTCTTTGTGTGCCGTTAGTTTCTGGCATTGCATTTCATTTAGCCATATTTTACCATAACTTTGAGCTTGTTCCTCACTTTCCTGACTTATCCTACCAAACAGCTTGCTGTTTTTTTCTAATCAGCACCTGCCAATTTAGGAAACCAGTCATTTTAAGCGTGTTTGAGCTCTGTTAGTTCTTTTATGTTTATTTGAAAACACATATATTGAAGTGTAGTAGCTAACAAACAAATATACCAGCAGATGCTTCCATATCTCATAGAAATATTTGCATCTACATTTGCTGTCTCAAGGAATACCACGGTGGCACAGCTAGAAAGCTTTCCACATCAAGACATTTCAATTTTCCAATCCCTTTCTTTCCATTTCATCACAGCCCTGTCGGGTCAAATCCCCCGTCAGTCCCAAAGGTTTGCTTCTCCCGTCTTCCACCTGCCAAATGCTCCCCCACTCCTCACGCCAAATCCATTCCAGGCTGAAAATGGTGCCAGGTGAACTTGGAGGAATCTGTAAATATTACAGGCATGTTGTATATTCTTGGCACCATTAAAAACTGAAAAAAATCTGAGCGGTATGAAGGAGAAGGGCCCATGTGTTAAATAAGACTCAACTACTAGAATAAATCCGGCACAGCAGGCCTCGGATCAAACAAAACTGGTGGGAGTATTGACATAACAGGATAGCTCGAAGAATTCAATTTCTGTCTGACAGGCATTAGGTTACCCAAAAGTCTGTGTTTAATCAATAGAAGCTGTAAAATATGCAAAGACATGTCAAAAAGAACCAGTATAGGATTTTAAATGCCGGTGCTGGTCTTCTTATCCACATTTTATGTTTATTTATTCTTTATTTCTGTTTCCCGCTGAAGATTTAGTTCGCCTAAGAATTTTCCAAAACATTTTAAGCCTTCAGTTTGTATCTGTTTTTTTTTTTATTCCTGCTGAGATTTCCAACATCAAAGTAAAGTAAGCAGCGCGTGTTTCTGCTTCCTACACACAGCATCTCTGCCCATAAAGAAGTGAAAACACTTTGACAAACCTGACGGTGAACTAAAGCGCTGTTCAGCTATCGGATTTGTCATGTTGTGCATGTTTATTGATGCCTAGAAACCCAGCATCAACAAACACCTGAGATCTTATTCACTTTCCTGAGGGAACGGGCCGCAGTGAAACAGCTGCAGATTAGGGACAAACACATGCACGCACACTCGTAGAGCCCATTATCTTTTCACATTTGAATACTTGCACACATACACACAAAAGAAGTTTTTCCCTGCTGGGACCTGTCCATATGGAGTTCTCCCATCTCTCCCTGGTTGTTTGTTGTCACCATCATTATCCAAATGTCCTTGGGATTTAACTGGAGCTCTCACTGTCTATGTTTTTCTCTCTCAGTTGTGCGGAAGCTGCAGGAGTTTGAGCTGCCTTATGTATCCATTACCAGCTTGCGGAGCTCTGAATTTCACATACTCCTACGGAAAAGGTACCCACCACCTGCTCACAACATGACTTTTAAATTTCATCACGCCCTTCCCAAAGTAAAGTGCTCTCCCCCACATATAATTATAGTTATGAGTCATTGGCCAGAGTATTCATGTGTTATTTATCTAATCCTGTAAAGAAGAAGGTCAGATATTTGCGTTTTGCTAAGCAGTACATAATCTGCATCTGCTGTAATGCTGTAAAGCCCTCTGTTCTCTTTTTTGCATTCTGGGTGTTTCTCCTTTTGTTCCTTATCTGCAGTGAAGCACTTGTTCTTAATGTGTCAGAGCAGCGGTTACCCTAACCATGGGCTGCTTATCAGACTTCACCATCTTCCACAAAGTGGCAGTTAATTTGGAAAAGAGACCCGAGTCATTTGTTTTACAATTTCTTTTGCCAAGGACAATACTGCCTTACAAAGGCAGGGAGCAGTAACTCCAGAAAAGCAGAAATTTAGACAAAAAGGGGTTTCCCGCTGTTCTAGCTCTTCTATGTTTTTGTGTTTGCCCACTGAATCATTATATTCACATTATAGATGATAATTAATCAAAAATCATTGTGAATCATAGTCATCCCTACAAAATTGTTGAAATATTGATATCGAGGTTTTTAGGCAAAAAGCCCCATAAGATCATCGCATGTTTTCACTATTGGAGAATTTATGGTATGTTGTTATGTCGTAGATTGCAGAATAACTTAAAACTATCACCCATTCCTAATCAACAAACACAATTTATTCTCTCAGCTTTCCATCTACTATTTTTAGTAATTATACATTTCCTTGAAATTAATATAATACACTAGTTTATAGCTTAATACATTTAAATGAATGATTTAACAGTATCTTGACCACACCAAGCTGTGAATTCCACTCGAGTCAAAAACTGATCAGACTGGCAGTTACTGCTACTCTGCTAAGCTAATGTTAGCCTAATTACCTTTTTTAGTGA
Organism: Lutjanus campechanus; assembly: GCA_027495735.1. NCBI lineage: Eukaryota > Metazoa > Chordata > Actinopteri > Lutjaniformes > Lutjanidae > Lutjanus > Lutjanus campechanus. Next base: position 9,002 of record JAJHUR010092583.1, read on the forward strand.
GACGAATTTCACTGTCCTTATTCTGTATGACTGGATTTAACTTCTGCCTCAGTTAAGTGGGATAAAAAACTAAATTATGAAGAATGTTGGTTCCCTGAAACTGACATAAACACTTATGGAGCTTTAGTCACAGCTACCTGTGAATATATCTAGCTAGCTTTAAGGATTTGCCATTGATGTGTAGTTGAGCACTGACAGTCAGGTTTTTTGTTGTGTTTTGTTCTGCAGATTTAACACTTCTGTGGCAAAAAGTGCTATATGAAAAAATAAATGTCAGCAAGCCAGATTTTGGTCAGCAAAGTCAGGGATAAGACAGGGAGAAGAATCCGATGTTGCAGCAGCAAAGCCCTGGACAATAAACAGGATTGATCAGATTACATTATTAATCTGATGGCCACCTAAAATTATCCATATTGCAATGTTCAGTTGCTGTCTATAAACAAAGGGAAATTCAACAACCAGAAGTGTAGAAGAAAGAACAATAGTCCAAAACAACCCAGTGTCTTTAACTGGTCATACTGTATGTAAATGAACCTGATGAAACCAGAAGATGAAACACTAAATATGTAAATATGATAAATTGTTATGTCATGGTTATATGATTTGTAAAGTGTCTTCAGCTATGGCCAGAATATTCTCATTACATTTAAACCTGTGTCCAATGATCATTGATAAACTGCTTTTTTTCCCAAATAAGATGTTAGAAGACGAGACAGAAAGCTAACTTGGCAGTTTAAAGCTTGAAGAGAAATGAGCCTCAATAATCTCTATAAAACAGAAACATCACATCTCTGATATTACCTCTCAACAAAATTTGAACATTAGAAAACTCACAAAGGCTGTATGTCATGAGGACTGTAGTATTGGATTGTGTGGATGCTCAGTGTTTCCCCATAGACTGAGACTTTATTGAAAGGTAGTTGGAGGGAGGAGAGTGGGGTGGTTCTCCTTTTGATTTTACACACCAAAGCTGCTTTTCCACCACAGGAACTTTGCCCAGGAACAAGGAACCTTGTGTTTCCACATCAGAGACCAGGGTCTAAATTAGGTGCCAGGGGCATTATTTGACCCCCCCCCCCCAAAAAAAGCGCTTGCTTGGGGGTAGTACTTCCTAAAAGTACAGAAACTTTGGGGGTGGGGCTTGCATCAACAGAAAGATGGCAAAGCCCAGCCCTTTGTTGTATAAATGTATGGCAGAAGTAATGGTTCAATTCTTTGAAAAGTAGTTCCGTATACTAACAGTTGTAGGTACTTCAGGTGGAAACGTGACTCAGGTATCCATATCTACATGAAACAAAACTCATTCTTTTTATAAAACAGCAGCCATTAGCACATCTTTATACTTTACTGTCCCTCTTACAGCAGAGCTCCCATGTTGTCTTTGAACAATATTTCCTTTGGTTTTACAGAAAAATCCTCTGATTCTGGTTCATTGAAAGCAGTTTTAAGTTGCTGTTAAAATGCACAACTGTAACTTTGCCTTTTATGAGAAGGAAAAATGTTTAGGGCTGCTTGTACAGGGAAGTTAGCATCTGTCATCAAGGGCTGCATGTCACAAAAAGTATGAAAAAATCTTCCTGGGTGGGCCACCCAAACAAACTCAATGCCTTGAAAAAACTGAAGTTAGCAACTGTTCCCCTCTTCAACATAACATTTTTCTACTTCCTCGTGTGTCTGTTCCTTCGTCACCCTGCCTCCCGCTGACTGAGGTACACAGGATGTTTACTTTCTTTCCGCCTCAAGGAAAGTCTTAGTCCTCCTGACCTAGTTTCTCTGTGGAGTGTAGAGCAGTGAGGGAAGAATGAATGTAGAACTAACAAGTGGAGGTGGAGGAAAAACAGACCCCCAGTGTATGAGATCCAGGGGAAGGATCAGGTCAAAATGAACTGAAAAGCTCTTTTTGGCTAAAAGTCCATGCTAAAAATGGAGGAAAATTAGTCTCTGTCCAGTAAAAACATTGAATCCACATTAGGTTAACCTTTTTCTATTGGCATTTGTTAGAGTTCTCCAAAGTTCATTAAATTACGACAGGCATATCAATAGAGTAGTTTGTAGGTCAGCAGCAGTATGCACTTATATATTAATGCTTTTCTAATCAAAAATAATTAAAAACAAAGACCATATGTCTCAGCCGGAGGCTTTACTTTTAATTGAAACTGAAGCAGCAAAATAAAAGCACTCATCTCTCTCACACATACATCTTGATTCCACCACTCCTATTCTCTTATTCCCTTCCCTCCCTCCTCCTTTCGCCGCCTCTTAATCTTCTTCTCCCTTGTTCCTTTGAATTGCTGATGTGGCCAGGCAGCACGCTTCACATCTGCCTGAACAACTTTTTTTCATTCACTTAACATCCCTGGTGTCATGCAATTACAACATGTTAAATTTCACGCCTGTAGTAAAGTGCTTTGCAAGACATTAATGCAATGAGATATTTGCCAAAGCAGATGAAGACAATAATGATCCTGAACCGAGGTATGAAACCAGTGTCAGTTCAATAAAGACATTTCACATCCAGGGGCTAAGATGTAAGGACACTTGGAAGTGAAGTATCTTAAATCAAACACTGAGTGAAAAATATGTCCCATATATTTTTATTTTTCTCAAGTAACACTGATCGATATGCCGCCGTGATCTTTTTCTAGACTTCTTCACTCTGTTTTTGTAATCGGGTTTGGACCATTTTCATTCCCAGATCTGATCCCTCTTCTCCTCCATAAACTGAATTCATGCATTTTACTGAAGTTGTGCTCTGCTCCTCAGGCTGCCCTCTGGCACCCACACATCTCTGTGCACACATGTACCAGCAGTATCCTCTGAAAGAACTACAGAGCCACCTTAGAAACTTTGTACCGTCTCACTCACACAACTGTCCTTCATCCTCTACAGGAAATAATCCTTGAGATGCTTTCTTACACCTGCCATCTCATCGAGGCTGAGTTGAGAAATGTAGTCGATAAGTCTCATTTCACAGATTGAACAAAGTGTCAACTAGGGCTGTACCAAATACTTTGAAGCTTTTTTCATAACTTTGACATCCAAATACTAAATCAATATTTGACTGCTGCGTAGCCCTTTCTCTTTTTTAATGGGTATTCATTCTGTTTAAACCTGATATTTCTGCACAGTTATAAAGACTATGCTACACTAATATTATTAGTATCATACTATGTTTTCAATAACTCCAGAGCATTGTAAAGTCCAAAGTCAAAATTTATTGAAAAAGATAAATATATTCATCTCAAAAATCTCAATATTTTTTGCTACATACAAAAGGAGCACCTGTCTTAATGGGACAGTTTAGCAGCAATGTAACAGCACCATAAATTACGTTTATCTTGACAAAACTGCCGAGTTGTTCTCATTAAAGAAAGCTGATATAATAAAAAAAAAAGACTAACTCATTTAATGTGATGAATGACTTCAAATCAGCAAGTCAGGGATTTTATTTGAGGACTTATTTTTAATCTTGAACATGCATTGTCACAGTCGGTGGCTTTTGAGATCCATTGTTTTCACAGGACAGCAATGTAATGCAGTGGTGCTTGGTATGCAGACAGAGTCATAGTAGATGATATACTTAGTGTCAAATAGCCAAATAAAATTGTATTTTTATGGAGTCATTCCTACAAATTGTCCCTTTTGTTCTTTCTAAATTATGGCTGGTTATAGATTTGTAAAGACTGACTGTGCCTTTTCTTTCTGCAGCTACTGGGACATGGCGTACGACAGTGACGTAATGGACAACAGAGTTGGCCTGAATTTGCTGTACGCCCAGGTAAGAGATTTCACTGCCTGAGGAAACCAGACACTGTCATTTATTTTCTGCAGCAACAGTGGTGTTAAAAAAAAACAACCTTTTAAGTTAAATTCCCTTTGAAATTTGAAAACCAAACAGAAAATCCAAATTAGACGAGGTTGTGTTTGTTTACATCTTGCATCTGTTGTGTTTTATTGAACTCACCGGGTGCCAGCATCACATCAAGCAACCTAAATCAAGCACCGCCTTGTCCCGGGGCTTCTGAATACTTTAGTCCGTCCCTTGGGGCCCCTCCATTATCTGATAGCGGTGTCAGCTCGTTTCGACTTTCCAACACCTTGACTCCTGTACCGCTTTGTGTTCCTCTGTGATCCCATTAGTAGCGGATCCCCTTTGCGGCGACAACTGTATCTGTTGTATTAAGCATTTTTGGGGCTGCAAGTTTGATTAAAATCTGGAACTGCTGAGTGTTGCCTCTGCAGAGAGGAGATTTTAAAAAAAGGAAATCAAAGAAAAACAAACTGTTTGCAAGCATGTGCATTAGTGCATGTTATTGTGTAATTATTCACTGCTGCACTGTTTACATGAGAGGCTCAGGGTGAGATTTCTCCCACATGTACCAAAGGAAATGTGAAAACCTGCTTTGTTTTATTTGGGTGTGTGCAGAGAGACGAACTTCAGCTCTTGTTTTTTTGCTTCACCAGACAGTGTCTGACATTGAGCGAGGCTGGATACTCGTCAACAAAGACCAGCACAGGCAGCTCAAATCACTGCAGGAGAAAGGCTCCAAGAAAGAAGTAAGCAAGGGCATCTCTTCTATATGATTGTACCTCTACAGTGTCTGATACTCTGAAGTGTCCGATGATAAATCCGTAGACCATAGAGAATCACTGCCTCTAGTGCATTCTGTGGTGCAATTAGCCTAGTTTTTCCCATGATATGAATTTTTAATCACAGCAATCCAGTAGAGAATTCTGACGTATTTTCTCCAGAGATTAGACAAAGACATATAAAAACACCTAAAAAAAACGCTTTATCATTTTTCCCAGTTCATCCATCTAGGTCAGACTCTCAAATATTACGGATATATCAAGTTTGACCCCTGTATCACCGACTTCCCCGAGAAAGGCTGCCAAGTCATTGTCAGCGCTGGCAACAATGAGCTCAACTTCCACGTCAAGCTACCCAACGAGCAGATGAAGGAGGGGAGCTTCAAGGTCACGCGCATGAGGTGTTGGCGAGTCACATCCTCTGTAAGTGGAACTGTGAGGGTTTGTGTGTGCCTGTATCTCCCAAGCTCTGAAATAATCAAATTGGAATCGCTCCATGTTATTAGGCGACTGTTGGCCGGCCGAGTTAGAGATGCAGCAGCTTTGGCCCGGAGTCCATCTCAAACCAACACAGGCTTCTTCCTGTGCTTCCAAAGTCGCCTGTATACAAACCTCCTCTCACCACTGCACCACATACAAATGTCTGTAGTCTTGCCAAGCATTAGTTTTTACTCCTACTGCCCGCTAAAAAGTGCTGACCTCCACACCATCCATCTTCATCAGTTCAATTACGCAAACACGCAGCCCACACAAGGATAGTGCTCTATTGATCCAGCAGCTTCACACATAGAGCAGCATCCTTTCTTTGAACTGATAATTGTCTGTTGAGGAGAAAAGAATCTGATGGCACGCAGTACAAAGAAGCACCTACAAAACTCACTCTGTATACATCTGCACTGTGCTAACAGTTCCAGTAATATCATTAGAAATTGATAAAAAATAAAATGTATATATGGAGATACATAATGTACATCATTATTTTTAAGACTTCTATTCCAGCCCTAATGTGGAATTATTTTAAGTTCCAGGAGGAAAAACCGAAACAGCCAAGTGCAATTTATGCAATTTATTTAAATTTCATTTTAAATTTTTTAACGGTGCTGACCAATTAGTCATGCTGCTAAAAAGTTGAGTGTGTGAGAAAGTTTAATTAAAAAGAAGCAGCATTGTTGAATAACTGAGTCATGTTATGGGTTGTTTTTTCACAGTGAGAGCATGGTGTGTTTTTGTAGAGGGCAGGTTAAGGAAAGTGCATCCACGCAAATGTATAATTAACAGCTGAGTTGTTTAATAGAGAGAAAAAAATGGCATCAGATTGGTGTGAGTAAGAGGTTGCTCAAGGTTGCTATATCGCACATTAAAAAGTAGCCTTGAGGCAGCCCTACTTTCAGGGAAAGGAAAGAGTGAGCAGAGGTGCTGTTTCACACAGACCGGCCACATGTTTAACGCATGAGGCCACTGTGTAGACTGTCGCCTGGTAACTGAATTGATCAGTAAACATGAGATGCTGTCAGGATCTTGTCAGACTCCGCTCAGCAGATGACAGAGACTGATTGATTAGGCTGAGGTTTGATTCACAATAATTAGTCAATGCAGTTTGTTGCACTGTCACTGGAAAAAAAAGAGAGCAGAAAATGTTTGCTTTTTTTTTTTTTGTTATTTTCCAGGAAATGTTGGAGGCAGAAGACTCAATCAGTCACAGTCAGCCGGGTATTTGAGTAAAAAAAACAAATCACCACACGGAGGGCAAAAACAGTCATACTGCCAAACTGATGAGATGGAAAATGAGTGGAAAAACTGTGGAATAATAAAAACATAGAATAGAATTTTTTAAAGGGACATTCCACCAGTTTTAGACTTGTACTCTTTATGTGGATCTGCTCAGTTTGTAAAAACTGCTTTATAAAGTCCTCCATGGTTCTGGAGGAGAGTCATCTCAGCTTTGGCTTGTAGCCTTAGTTTTCAAAAAAGTCAGTAGAGCTGCAACTATTAGTCGATTTATCGTTTAGTCAATAGAAAGAAAATTAATTGCCAACTATCTTGATAATCAATAAATAATTTCTGTCAATTATCAAGGAAAAATGTCAAACCTTTGCTGGGTTCAGCTTCCTCAATGTCAGGATTTGCTGCTTGCTTTGTCAGTTATTAGAGAAAATGAAGAGTATTTGGGTTTTGGATTGTTGGCTGGACAAAAGAAGCAGTTAGAGACGTCACTTTGGGCTCTGGGAAATTGGGATGTGCATCTCAAAGCTTTTTGACATGATTAATCGTGAAAATAACTGTTAGTTGCAGCCCTTAAAGTCAGCATTACAAACTGGTCCTGTGGAGTTTGAAAAAAGTGTCCATTTAGGGGGCAAGAAAGGGTTTAATCAAGATTCAGATCCAGCTTCATTATGGAAAATGTAGTATGCAGTGGTTTATGAGCTTGACTCAAACCAGAGACTCAAAAGATCATGGTCTCTAGGGTTCTGCTGCACAGATTTTGACCACTCCTTTTTCAATATGTCTCTAATAAATCCTCCAAATTTATTGGAGTGTAATACTGAATGTGGAATTTCCCATTAAAAAGGCAATTCACATTGACAGGCTAAATTTAACTCCTGGATTGATGCTTTATTTTTGCTCATTTGAAACAGTAGCTGGCAGAAAATCCTGACTAATTCCTTGTCTAAAGAATAAAAATCTTCATATTTGTCACCTAAAATCAGCATAAATCCAAGCCATCATTCACCACACAGTTGATTTGCCTTGAATCTGCATTTTCTTCTGCTTCCACTTAATCAGTCATCTTGAAAAGAGACAGCTCGACAGTCTATTTTCACTTCCATGAGAAAAACTCTGCATGCAGCTCTACCCACATAATTTCAGCTAGCATTTGAAAGATGAACATTCACAGACGCTAGACCTCATTTACATGGAGATGGAGAAAATGGTTCACTTTTTGCATTGCATTAGTGTTGGAGCAGAACAATCATTATGTGCATCACAGACGCTTTTATGATTCTCCTAAAGTTAATTTGCACAGAGATCTGGACACATGGCAACACATCTAAAATTAAAATGCATCTTGGCTCGTCTGATTACAGACTTGAGCCCCCACACTGTCCAGCAGGGTGGTTAATTCCTGAGCTCATTTTCAGAGGTCAAAGTCATTTTAATGAGCCCTTTCCTTCCCAGTAAACTATTCAAAACATCTCATTTGGTGCAGCGCTGCAACCCCCCCTCGTAGTTGAATCTCAAATTGCATCCGGAAGAATACATATAAACAGTCTGCATGTGTCAGACCTTTTGCTTTTGTCTGTAATTCTTCTTTATGTTGTCTTTGTGTGTATGGTTAGCATGGGAGGCACAGCCTGCTTCTGACCCAGAGGAAATAGTCTCAGTGAAGAGCGGAGGCTCCATTAAAAAGGAATGAGGGCTTGTCTCCAGGGAGCTGCATCTGAGCTTCACATACTCTTGAAGGCATTTGAAACTCTGTATTTGTACATACGTCTTCCTTTCTTTGTACCCGCGTTAATCTCGTAGCATGTGTCGTTTTCTTAAGATTCGGCTGCCTGTCACTGGTGATGCAGCGGCTCAAGAATGAATAGAAAATGTGATTAGCTGCTTATATGACCCCTCTGGTCATGAAGGAGAATTGCAAGCTTATCCTCGACTTAGGGATCCAGTTTAATGTCGGTTAAGAAATATGGAAATCAGATTCTTTTTCATGCACTCTGAACACCAGAAGACAGATTTAACTTGAATGCTGAAGGAAGAAAAAGTCCACAATAAAAAAAAACATGAATGTTCTGAATCATTTGTGGTGTGTTATTGTACATTTAGAAGATGATAATGATGATGAAACGTGCCAAATCGTATCTCTTTGTCTTTCTGCAGCAAGTCCCGATAGCCAACGGCACCACCAACCCCTGCAGCTCCTCCAAATGTGAGGTCAAACTAGAGCTGGCCTTCGAGTATCTGATGAGCAAAGACCGCCTCCAGTGGGTCACCATCACCAGTCAACAGGTGAGAAGTCACTGACGGGGTCAGTGTGGGTGGGCGACAAGCATTTGGCTAAGTAGAGCATTAAAGTGCTGTGATTATTATGATCAGAGCAGTTCTTCTTCACTCAAACGACTCCAGTGTTTCAGATTTTATTGACTCTCTTATTGTCTGTGATTTTAGGCTATCATGATGAGTATCTGCCTTCAGTCTATGGTGGATGAATTAATGGTGAAGAAGTCGGGCGGCAGTATAAAAAAGGTTTGTGTGAAGAAAGGTCAAATGTGTCATAACTGCATGGGCATCTTTTATAAATCAATAAAATCACCAGATCGTTTTGAACGTGTTTACATTTTAACTCAGCTTTTCCACATCTGATGTGACATTTAACAACATAAATACACACATTATTACATCTTTATTATCTTCTTCTATCACAATTAGTTTTGATTTACGTGATAATGAAAGGATGGACTTTATTTACCCCAACTCTAGAAATTCTTGTGTTACAGCAGAAAGTTTTCCAGACATTGCATAGGAACAGTAAATACACAGTAAATAGACATATTAACACTAGGAGAGAAATACATATATGTATATATACATACACACACACACACACATATATATATATATATATATATATATATATATATATATATATATGTATATATGTATATATGTATGTATATGTATACACATTATATACATACACACACACACATATATATGTCCATAATGGTGTCTGGTTCAAAGGTTTGCGATCGATTACAAAGCCAGACTTCTTAATCATTTTATTAAGCTTGCTTGTATCGCCAGCTTCAGTGCTGCTCCCCCAGGCTGATGGAGGATGTAATAGGTCTTTGGGCTGCTGTGATCAAATCACAGCACATGTAAATGCAAAGCAAACCTCATCACTGATCAAAATCTTTCTTGATAATATTTATTGTATTCCTCATTTCTTCTGCTGTCGTCCATCACCCTCCAGATGCTGAGGAAACGACACAACGGCTCCATCCACCGGCCAGACAGTCAGCAAGCTGTGAAATCTCCCCCTCTACTGGTGAGAAATGGAGCAGTGTGCTCTAAGTTTGAATTTGATTTGGATTTCCTTTAGATATCTGGAATAATTTGACTCTGCATGTTGTTTCTGCAGGACTCCCCTGACCCAAACCGTGAACAAATCGTCAAGCTCTCAGTGAGTATATTTTCTTTACAGCAACATAGTGTAAGTAGGGTGTCTACATGTATCAGCTAGTTAAATTTAAGACTTTTTAATGCCACAGTTTAATTACATTTCAGGACAATTTTGCAATAAATATGAATGAAAATATAGACATGCTCTTCTGAATAAATGTATATCTTGTTGATTCAAAATTAGACATAAGGCAAAAGTTGGGTTACAGAACCTTTGTCCAAATATGTTCATTAGAGTCTGAAATGAGGCTCCTGTGTTATTATTATTATTGTCGTTCTCTGTTCAATCATTTAGACATGGCTTTTAAATGAAAAGGTAAATGCCATCCTGTCTGATTTATCTTACAGACCATCTGCTGTCATAGTGAGTCTAATCAACTTCCTCATGTGAATTGAACTGATGATTTCTCAACTTTTTATAGCTGATTGGACAATTATTTACCCAGCAATGTTTCCTGCTCATTATTTAGCCATTATCATTCCTTGTATTTGTAGTCTGAGCAGGGAATGTACAAGAGACCTCTCAATGCAAAACACAAATTCAAGTTGAAGGGTGCAATGACATGAATAACTTCATTGTTAAAGCATTCTATGAATAACATTTATAACTGTTTAAAACAGAATTTAAGACTACTTAGTACTTTATAAGGACCTATAGCCTCCGTCTGATTTATGAGAATGATTGTGTGGAAAACACAACTTCAGTCCAGAGTTAAGTAAACTATTGATTATTCCATTCAGACCAAGCTGAGCTCCGTGTCCCTCCGAGGGATCAGCGCCTCCAGCTCGGCAAATGATATCAGCGGCAATGATTTCCATGGCAACTATGCTTTCGAGGGAATCGGCGACGATGACCTGTAACCGCCGACTCGCCCTCCCCCCGTTTTCATTCCACTGTCAACGACTGGGACGACAAAGATTACAAGCTGAGCTGAGCTGAGCCGAGCCGAGCGGTCCACACGGCGTCCGATTCTGCAAGATTGTAGCTTCTTCCTGGAGAAATCGCTGCCTTAAGCTCTCATTTAATCTTTGACTGTGCCCTTTCTTTTAGACTCTTAGGAGCTCGTACTGATTTGATTTTAGTTACAATCATCATATCCAATTGAAATTTGGTCCCTATGTTTTTAAACTTGTGGCAACATACGCTAAAGAGCATGTAAAGCTACAGGTACTCTAATAGGGAGGCTTTCCATATGTTACTGTCTGACTTCAGTTTCATTCACATGGATTACTGTTTCACCCACAGTATATGTGAAGTTCTATAATGCAGTTAAATTCTTTGAGGTACAAAGTAAATTAATATATTATATAAGTACATGAAGAAAACCTGCTAGATCCTGGATTCTTCCCTCGGTGGCTGCATGCTCCTTCACGACCAGAGAGCCAAATGTTTAGTTAGTTAGTTAGACCTGGCACTAGTGATAATACAGCAGAACTGGACATGGATAGTCCTCAAAAATGGCCATGAGTCCAGTGAATGTGTTGAAATATGATCTCAAAACTGTAGACTATTCAGAGCAACTGCTTGATCAATGTTTGGCTTGGCTATATACCAAATCGTCATGTTTTTATACTGTTAGTGCTCCTCTGTGTGTCACGCTACTCATGTGCCAAGTCTTAGCAAAGACACCAGTGGTGTTTCCAGCTTATGTTTGAGGCACAGTCACTCATTCTGCCTTCAGAAATAGTCTGATGCCTTAACTTTTACTTTTTTAGCCTCGTGGGTTGTCGTTTAACCAGACATTGGTTGAAACTTAAAGGGACTGTTCACCCCAAAATCCAAATTATTTTTTCCTCTGGCCTGTAGTGCAATTTGTCAATCTAGATTGTTTTGGTGTGAGTTGTCAGTTTTTTGGATATACTGTTTGTCTCTCACCAGAAATCATAACCCAGTTATTTAAGATAATCCACAGAGCAGTGCCATGCAGGAACTATTTTATTTCTAGTAGAAAAGAAAGTAGTTCTGTTTGCTCTGTAAACTCAACTGTAGATGAACAATGAATTAGATGCTCTTGGAAAACTGAGGAAAAAAAACACAGGATTATCAAAGAAAGGGAACCCAGGAAAACAAATGGTAGCGACAAGGAAGGAAAAGATTAAAAAGCCTTTATTATCGTGGCTAAATAATTTAAAATACCCACGTTTCGATCACATCTCTACACCTGATATCTCCAGAACTCTGCAACTCACACCAAAACAATCTTGATGCACAAATGGAACTACAGACCAGAGGGAACTCATGTATTTTTGATTTTGGGGTGAAGTGTCTCTTTAAACGTCAGTGTCAGCCGGTGTTACCTAGAATCTTGCAGAACTTGATCGATGGTTGCTTTGGCCGAGCTGCTTGCACTTGCTGCACCCATCATTTTTGCACAGTATTACAGGTGAAGATGAATGTTTGAGTGGAAGCTTGAGCATGACTTTTAAACATTGTGTGGAGATTTTATTTGTTCCCGAGGGGCTCTGTAAATCCATCTATGATTTTTGTTTTTTTTAAACCAATTTTTTAAAGGTTTCTCATAAATGCCAAATTATAGTTTACTAAAGCATTTTGCACAAAATAAACATAAAAATTATGACAATGTCACTTTTTATATTATGTACATGCAATTAAGTATTCTGAACATTTACTAATATCTTTATCATCAATAGCTTATTGTAATCAAATAGATCAAATGTAATCTAAGCTGTATAGAACAAAAAGTTTAAATGGACTAACATTTATCATTGTTTACATAATGTTTAGGGGACTTTATTAGTTAAAAATGGAAAGTGTTTACAAATTTTGGATCTGATTTTTCTTTGTCTTGTTCGTTTTGGGCGAGTGACGGTGTTGTGGGGAGCATTCTTCTTCTTGGCTTCAGTTCATTGTAATTTGTACGTACATTGTGCCAATCATCTCAGAGGATTATAGTTGAAAAGGTGCTTCGGTGAAGTGGCTAATGTGATCATAATTGCTGGAGTGAACAAAGTTCAAAGAGAGCAGGCAACAAAATGAACATATCCCGCTGTTTTATAAGACATGGCATTCCATTTTTATCGCTGTTGGCATCTTGTCAGCGTGTTTTGAAGCCTCTAAATGTAAATCAATGCCAACCTATCAACAGCTTTACTCTCACTGGTAGCCAGAACTGTAAACAAAATGTTCTCAATATAAATGTCTTGTTCTTTCACTGCTGTGCTTCTTCTTCTGTCTTTAGTTGCATTTGGACACCACCATTAATTTCTATTTTCTCAATTCCTGTCGAAGTACATGGAAGCTGCAAAGGTCCTGGATGTTAATAAATGTGTAGGTGCCAAATTACACTTTTAAAGTGCATTTATCATCAGCATCACTTTTACAGAAAATGTCAGATTTCATGATGATTGTATTGACTCGATTCATTCCACTACTTTTCATTTTGATTTTAGTGGTAAGGTCAGTGACAACTGTCATGATGCTACAATAAACTCTAAAATTAGGTGACCCTGTGGTTCTCTTGTTTTCACTTCTACTCAGCATTCTTCATCAGCAGCTGCTTTGGTTTTCAGACGTGGAACATGCCAGGAATCTTACTCAGTATAAAGCAACCAAGTGATGTGAATCAGCACATCACAAATTCTCTGTAGGGGAAAATTCTCACCTCCTGACGGTATTTGGAACTGAGTAGATAAAACCTTGACTTTTTTTGTCCAGTAAAAATATACCAGCTAGCATTCAGTTTTCATGTTAACACGACATAGTGAAACAATTTTTATTTTTCAAGTGTACAATGTACTGTACAGCACATTGTACACTTGAAAAATAAAACTCATCAGTGCTCTCTGGTGGACAAATTATGTAATGGCATCACAGTTTCTGATTTTCCTCTAATATAACTTTGATATTTCTCCTCTGCAATTTCTTATTTCTTATTGACCAACACATATACTGATATTGATTTATCACCTGATGCCCAACATTTTCCCTTGGAGGCTAAAACTGAAAGTTGGCCATGGGCCGCCTGCAAAATGGTACTAAACTCCCAAGTACTGTTAATTGACTAATTTCCTGTGCGAAGTGTCAGTGCCCGCCATGCTCAGATCATTACACATCCAACATATGATTTTTCCTACTGCATATCCTTCGCCCTGGACTGAGAGTTCACCCTGGGATAACTTAGCTCCTGTGGCACACATTCTAGAATAATTCTTAACTCCTCTTTCACAGCTTTTAGCCCCGTGTTTAGTCGATTTTTAGGGGATAACCCCACAAACTCTGTGCTAACCCTGCTCAGGAGCAAGGCCAGCAAGCCTCAGGCTAAACTTTGGGTTAGTCGATTTTGGAATGTGCCATGAATGTACCAGTGTAGGGCTATTCACAGTCCAGTTAGCCCAGGTCTAAAAGCATCTTATCATTCTTATAACTTTTTAATTGCAGACTTTAAAAAAGCCTTTACACTGGCACCATTGTGGGACATTACATCAATGCTATAAGGTGTTTTTAGTGTGTATATTTGAGGTAGTTTTTAGGGCTTTTTATGCTGCTTATGGGCTAAAAGCTAGAACCTTTTCAGCCTCAAGCTAAGAAAGCTTTCACAGTGGCCAAATCCAAAGTGTGCTAACCCTGACTCTAGCCTAGGGCTTACTGGTCCTGCTCCAGTGCTGGGTCAGCCCCGAGTTAGCCCCTGCTTCTTAGGAAGGCCAGCAAGCCCTAAGTTGGGTTTCATATACTTCGGATTGTGCCAATATGAAAGCTCTCTTTGTCTGGGACTGAGAAAGTTCTAGCTTTTAGCCCTGGGCTAAGTGCAGTGTGAAAAGCCTTTAAATGAACTAAAATATACACACTAAAAAACAGTGGGTTAAAATTTAGCACTGATGCAATACTGGGTTAATTTCACCCAATTCCAATAGGAAGTGACTCACCCAACAGACAGACCCAACAACACCAACACTGGATCAAGTTAACCTAGTATTGCATCAGTGCTTACTGACTTCACGCCGAGTAAATTTTAACCAAGTTTTTTTTTAGTGTATGTAACTGACATTTCTCTGCTGTCATTTTATCTTATTGACGGACTAAACTGAATGCTAATCTTGAATTGTCAGCTGATTTATTGGCCTGACCGATTGATCAGTAGGGCTCTGCATAACTTAATTTGTTCTGCAATGTCACATTTAGTGTCTGTAGTGTCTGAGTCTACAGCCATGCCAGCAGCTGTGTGAAGATATTATCAGGCACAGTGGTGCACTGAGCTAAATGCTAACATCAGCATGCAAACCTTATTTTTATACATCCATGAAAAAAACACAATGTTTCATAGGTATAATGTTTAACATGGCCATCATCTAATGTAGTGTTAATATGCTAATATTTACTTCTTTACACAGGTCTAATTTTAAAGCTGAGTGTGAGCGAAATTTCAGTTTTTCATGTATTTGGTCATAAACCAAAGTATTGAACAAACAAGGTCAGGGATCACCAACATGGTAGTTCACCCTGAGGGGGGACATGACTAGCAAATTCTGTGGCTATTCATCCAACAGTTGTCAAGATATTTCACTCAGAACTACAAATGCCAACCTAATGGGGACATTAAAGCAAATGTCAATAGGATTCATGTACATCTGTTCAAAATGCCACTGCCTTCCATCCAGTTGATGTTCAAGGACCAAAGTGGTGGACTGACCAACCAATTGACAGACTGATATTACCATCTGTAGAGCATATGTCTAAAAAAAAAAAGAGAGAGAGATCCAGCCTGTTATCTGACATTCAATGAAATGAATTCCACGTGTTTATTTCAAAATCCTCACTTAAGGCATTTATGAGACACTGCATAAAGACAAAAATGGACACTTGGGGGATGTCAGTACTAGTCAATGGGTTCAATGCTCCATTGTGTCATGGCAAGTTGGCAACCTGAAAAATATCTCACTTGCATATAATAGTAATTCAAAAAGAGAGTAAACTTAAATCACAGTCCCTATTATTTCTCCCATGGAAACTAAATGACACACCACACATTCAAAATTAAAAAAAACAATTCTATATATTAAAGTATGCGCTTCTAGCAGTGTGTTACAGCCACATTAGAAAAATAAAACAACTATTACACACTCACATGCTTACTAATAGTGTCATTTTTTTCAAGTAAAAAACACGAGAATGGGCTAATTTCACAGTCAATAGTAAACAGTAATAATCAAAAGGAAGATGATTAAACAGTCTCCATCAAAAAGACCCAAAATGAACAAATTTAAGTTCTAGAAATTTAAAGATTAATGATATGTAGCTAGTAAAAGTTTGTGGGGAAAAAGATCCTTTGAACGACATGCTCATTTACGATTCTGAATCACATATAAGAGACTTCAACCAATGCTTTTTTTCCCCTCCACAACTTAAACCTCCCAAATGCAACTGTGTGTATATTTGTGCTTTTTCTTCAACCAGAAGTCAAGGCCGAAGAGGGCCTTTCAAAATGCTTGTGCATGCAATTTTAGCGTTAAAATGACTAGAAATAAATTTGTTGCCAACATTTAGGTCTTCCTAATAACATTTTATAATCCTGAGGGGTTTGGAAAAAATGACAACACAGTTCAAGACGCTGGAGATTAATCAGTTAGGTTAACACAACCTAATTTGTCAATGTAGTTTCTCAAGGGGTAAAACAGTTCCAGTACTATCAAATAGCACTTTGCTAGTAGTACATACATCAGTAAATTAATTTGAAGGCATGCTGTTACCAGAGCTTGCGCCCAAATGCAAACAAAAGCACAAAATTGGCCCTTACAAGGACCCATCTTTACTTAAAGCTGCACTGTGTAGTCTAACTTTAATCCCTTGTTAAAATAACCTCATGAAGGCAAGTCAGGTAAATGTGAGAGGAGGAAAGAAAAAAAATTGTCACATTCAAGAAATTTAATGAGTTTTTGGTACAAAAAGAAAAGGTTTGACCTAAATTGTAACAATAAAAACTTTGATAAATACAGCAGTCGTCCCTTATTTAAAGAACTGGGTGTAAACTACACAGTGCAGCTCAACAGTTCAGGCAATAATGTGCATGAGATCCATGTATTGAGGATTATTTGGTAGAGTTCTCTGTTCTACGATGAAGAACCGGATATGTGTTGTAATACAAGAGAGAAATATTCAAAGCTGCAACTGTTGGTTGATTAATCATTTAGTTGTCAATTATTGAATTAATCACCAACTGTTTTTTATGTTTGGTTAACTGTTTTGAGTCTTTTTTTTTTATTTTAACAAAAAATGTCTATGTTCTCTGATTTCAGCTTCTCAAATGTGAATATTTTCTGGTTTCTTTACTCTATGACAGTAAACTAAATATCTTTGGGTTGTGGTGGACAAAACAGGATATTTGAAATCATCACCTTAGGCTGAGAAACATTTTTCACCGTTTTCTGACATTTTGTGGAACAAATTACTGATCAGCTAATCGAGAAAATGTATCAACAGATTAATAGATCATGAAGATAATCATTAGTTGCAGCCCTAGAAATTTTAGGATAAGTGTTGTTGTAACGCACAGAATGAGACAGTCAAAGGACTTCCAAAGTAGACAAAGTCTATTCGTTTTGACACAAACACAGAGCACAAGACTCTGAACAGACCAGACTCCTTACTTAATCCAAGAAGGGATCAAAATATTCGGAACATAATTGTGCGAGATTCTACAAATAAACAATTAGCAGCCTCTGAAGACATCTGACAAAACACTAAAAGACCGATACACACTAAAACAATATAAAGGCTCTGTGAAAAACAAAAAGTTGCTGGTAGCTTAGTTTTGCTGAGTTATATTTTATACAATCTCAAGTTTGTAGCATGAGTGTATCGTCTGACCTCCCTCCCTGGACATATACTGCATATCGACGCCTGTCTCTTTTCGGTGAGTTTGGCCGCCCACTCCCATCCCTTTCCTGACTCCCTCCTCTTCATCATTTCCAGTCATTGGAACTTTGACCCAGCCGTCTGTGGCCAGGCCATGTTTCTTCTGATGTCTCTTATAATTGTCCCAGTGGCCGGTGGTGTAGCCGCACTCCTGACACTTGTACGGCTTCTCGCCGGTGTGCCGGAGCATGTGCCGCTTCAGGTTCATGCTCTGGTTGCAGCTGTAACTGCACACGGCGCACTGGAAGGGCTTGGCGCCCGAGTGCACCCGCTGGTGGCGCTTCAGGTTGGCCAAGTTCCCGCAGGCGTAATCGCACAAATGGCACTTGTAAGGTTTCTCGCCTGTATGCACCCTGTGGTGGCGCTTGAGGTTGTCGAAGTGTGCTGAGGCGTAGTCGCACTGTGGGCACTTGTATGGTTTCTCACCGCTGTGAGTTTTCATGTGGCGTGCCAAGTGGTTTGGGTAGTGTGTGAGGAAAGGGCAGGCAGCGCAGGTGTACACCTTGTCACTGCGCTCGCCCGGGCTGTTGGGAGACGATGAAGAGTCTTTAGTCAGCATTTCAAGGGTACACTTGGCACAAATCTGGGCCGAAGAGCCATCCTCGTCCTCCAGGACGATGCCACACAACCGGCAAGTGTATGGGAAAAGTGAAGGGGGGAGGGCGGCACCGTCAGCTACGCCCCCTCTGGTCGCCCTGCTGCCACCACCGCCTGTGTTCTCCAATAGGGGTGGAGGCTGGTGGCCAGGAGCTGGGTTAGAGGCCGGTATGGGTGGTGGTGACGCACCCTTTAAGCCGTCAAAGGCTGATAGATAGTCATTGTTCTGGGCTCCCAAAGTCAGGTTTGATGTCGGCCTCGCAACTTCTGAAACTTTACAAAAAGATCAGAGAGAGTTATTACGTTATATACTTAGAGTGGGTTGCACCAACAAAGATTAATTTAATCTCGGATTAGTTCTAATCAGAGTTTATCAAAACTTGTTTAAAATGTGTAAATCCAGATTAAAAATTAAGCAGTGCTCTGTCGCACAATCAAAAACTAATCTCAATTTAGTAAATTCAAGTTAAGTGATGTGAACCAGAATTAAAGAGAGTTTAATCAACACAGAGATGCTTGCTTACTCAAATTAAAATAAAAAATAAATAAAAAATGAATGCGAGTGCTGCTGAGTGTTAAGAAACTTAACGAGTTAAAACTTAACGAGTAAAAACTAAACTAAGATTTAAAGAGAGATGAAAATTTTATCTTTCTTAATTTAAGTCTGGTTTAAAAGTTTATTTCTACATAAATTATTTAATTGGGTTTAGAAATGAACCCTTGTTAGTGCAACCCAGCTATGAATGATCAAAGCCAGGAGAGTGGTGTATCAGGTTTAAAGATTGTATGAGTCACAATGAAAAAATTGAGATGATGAAACTATGAATAAAGGAAATGATACATACCCTTGGCTGAAGCTGCAGACACTTCCTCACTGGGTCTTTGCCCAGTCACATGCCTCTTCAGGCTGTTTTGGCCACTGGCAGGTCGTGGCGGGGCATCCTGTCCTGGCCCTGCAGAGGGCACATGCATGCGCTGGTGCCTCTTGAGGTTGCCTAGGGAACTGCAGGCAAAAGAGCAGCTGTCACATTTGTACGGTTTCTCCCCAGTGTGAATACGCAGGTGTCTCTGCAGGTTCACCAGCTGGGCCGAAGCATAAGTGCACAAGGGACAGTTAAAGGGCTTCTCCCCGTTATGAGTCTTCATGTGACGCTTCACATGGTTGGCGTAACGTGAGGAGAAGCCACACAGGTGACACGAATGCAGTTTGGGCAGTTTGTCCTCAGCTGTCAATGCTTTGTCACCCATCCCGTTCCCCAACCCTTCGCCGTCAAGCTGCAAATGGGAACCTGAGCGAATCCCGCCAATGCTTCCGAAAGGTGAACAGAAGTCTGTATTTTTGGCTTCCCTGGAGGCTTTGCAACACCTGAGGCAATATGGGCCAACTAGGTCAATGCCAGGTCCGAGAGGTTCATCACGGAGCTGTCCGCAGCCCCTGCAGGACAGGTAGGGAGGGAAACTGGGCTCAGACTGGGCTGCTCTGCCTTCGTCTTCCCGACCGTTGTCAGTGGTGCCGTGCGAGTTGTCTGTTTCACTTTCCATGCTGAGCTGGCTGTAGGCAGGGCTCTCCTCATCACCCAGAGGATACACAGAGAAACCGATCTCAGCAGCTACTTCTGAACAGGGAACACAGAGAGAAAAAATGTTTCTAAACACTGCATGAGTTTTCAGCACCAAGACCTACACAACCCACTCTAAATGTCATTACAGACCCCAACAAACTCAGAGCACATTTCAGTACCAATATTTATTAAAATCTATAACATTTCACACAAGTTTATATCTGCAATAGTCCTTTCTCTGTCTCCCCATCTGGAATTATTTATTCTGTATTATACATTATATAGCCATCATTTCATCAGCTGATCTTGTTGGGATCCAGATTTGTTTTGCAAGAGAGACCACAGTACAGCAGAGGAAATACGAACAAATATAGCCAGTCACACGAAAGCACATTCAAAAACATCATAAGAGACAATCACAGACATCTTGATTGATTAAGGGAGGCAAAGTCACGGCCCTTCCAGTGGACCGCCATGGAATTAAATTTCGTTAAAAATATGAACTGTAGTCAATGCTGAGAGAGAAATAACCTGTTGATCTGGTTTGAATTGTGTCACTGATTACACACATGATGTTTGTTAATTTAAAAGATCATTTTACATGCAGTTTGTCATAAAACTGTTGAAGAATCAGACAGTGAAGATATGTAATCATAAAGACTACACACCAAACGGTTGCATAAGTGACGTCATGATTTTCTCACTCCAAAAGCTGTCGTTCGCCACTAAAGCTATGATGCCTGTGTGTTTTTGTACTGTTTTTGTACCAAAAACAAAAGCCTGCAGCTCAGAAAATACACACTCTGGAGTTGGAGTTCAGTGACTGCCTGCCTTAATAAGGCCTACTGTTCAGTTTAACAGTTAAATATTTACGCTTTCTTAATAATTTGTTATAACTCATTAACAGACACATACTCATTCAGCATTCATTTGACATAATTCAGTATTGATTTTGGCTGCATGTTTAGTGAATAAATAAGTAACAGTCAGAAGGTAGAATCACACAGGCTAAAACAATATCAGACGTTCTACACTGGAATGGAAACTTCAAAGCAGAACATGCTGAGTGTAGCCTTGTTGTTGAAGAAGCCAGTATTTCAACTTATCATGTTTCCTTCATCTCTGATGTCATATCATGGTCATTTTATGATTTAGTACAGTATATATATGACATATTTCTTCTTTAACACACTACAATGAAATGTGATTTTATCAGTCTTATTTTCATAGCACACAGGCTGGCAACATTGTGACAGGCTGAGGGTCAAGTGGGCGAAAACTGGTGACGATTATGGTATGATTCAATAAAAGAACACGCCACAATGAGATATAAACGAAGGTTTAAGAAAGGAAATAACATAGCTGAGATAATAGCTATGATGACATAAAAACTCCACTGAGTCACTTCCTTACAAGTGAACTAAAGTCTGACCGTGTTATAATGAGACATGGTTTAAAAGCAAGAGACCTGAAGGCACACATCCAATTCAAATGTCGTCTAACAAATCTCACTGAATGACTCACGGAACAAAGAAAACAACCAGTGGTACAAGCTGTTACAGATAACGCCCCTCCTTTCCTATCACACTGAGAGTAAGCTAACTTCAGTACACAGGCAGAATCTCTCTTCTCAACAGAAAAGTGAATCTCAGACAAACATTTTTATACTCACAGTGCTACCAGCGAGGTCAACAGCGTTTTAGCTGTCGCTGTGCCATCTGTGGTTTTAAGACACAAACAAAAAGACAAAAAAAGAGACACACATCCCAGAAGGCAGGAAGAAAAGCTTAGAGACTTCACAGCACTCTTCGCCTTCAGTGCATGTGTCTGAAAGAAGAAGAAAACCGCCTTCCTCCACAAATGCCGAGGCAGGATGTGAGGAAGGCGAGAGTGGAGACTGCCCTTTTATCCTGCCCCGTGGAACCCCCTCGTGGATGATTACCCTGCCTAATGATAATGATGATGACTGTAATGGTGAAGCTGCTGCTGCCGCTGATGATGATGATAATGATGATGAGGGTAGATGATGATGATGATGATGAGGGTAGATGATGATGATGATGATGATGATGAGGGGGAAACGATAATGGTAGTGGGGTAGTGGGAGCAGAGGCAGATGATGATGATGATGATGATGATGATGATGATGATGATAAATAAATGCCCTCTTATAATGGTGTCCTTGATGGTAATGGTCCTATTTTTATGACCATTATATAATAATGGTGTCTCAGCTCCTTTCTCTACTTTTCCATTTGTCAGATCACTCTCACTGACAAAGAGCCATGCTGGGAAATATGAGCTGGTACTTCCATTTCTCCTACTGTCACAACACTTCATCGCTGCGAAACAAACTGTAAAAACCTGCAAGTCCTCTTTGTAGTGCGGCCGGCCACCGCTACATTTCCTTTAGTGGCAAAAAAAACCAAACACTTAAATAATTTCCATCTGATTCATTCCATGTTTTCATTGTAATGTCAGGAAAACATAATGATACTACCATCTTTTCAGCAAGCAAATGTAGTTCAAACTGTGGAGTAAATTCAAATATAATGACCAGGCTGTGTGATCCACCCAGTCCCTTTATTATATCAATAGACACATTTTCCACATGTGAGATAAACTAATGCAGAACAAACACAAGCAGGAAGGTGAACATGCTACATTTGAAAACAGTGAGACACTAAAAGAGAAATGCTTGGTTGATAGATAAACTTGCCTGACTTACAAGTGAGTGGACAGAAACAGTATAAAGACAGACAGACAGGCTGACAGAGAGACATCAACAGCACATGCCGCCTTTTAAAGCTACAATCCTTAAAGCCTTTAATGAAATCAAACCACATTTTTGATACCATTAAGCTCACTCTCCCAACAATGTATCAGAGCTGTGTTAAAGGGTGACTACACCCAAAAAATCTGCTAAAACCTTCCAAGCCAGCATATTTAGAGAAGTGAGGGAGAACATTTTTATAATTTTTCATGATAATATGCTGAGGGACATCTGTGTGTCAGAAGTTTTGAAAAAATCCTTGAAAAACCTTTTTTTTTAATGGCTCAACACCAGCAACAATGTGGCCACAGACATTCTGTTTTCAGGTCACGCCATTCTTGTGAATGCAATATCTCAGGAAAACCTTGAGGGAATTTATTCAAACTTGACACAAATAATCACTTAGACTCAAAATGATTAAATGTTGGTGGTCACTGTGACCTCATGTCCATCCTGTTCCCAATAATACATAAGCAATTCTTTCAGCTCAAAATTAAACTTAAAATAAAAATAAATCATAAATAATAAAATAAATTTTTTGCCAGCTGGGTTCTCCTCATTAACAAGATCGGCAGACTGCGCTCGCTTGTTAGTTGGGCAAAAGTGGATTTATCTTCATGTTTGCTTGTAAACCTGTGTGCAGCAGCACCATGGAGGAGCCCACTGCTCTGTAAATGTCACCGTGCTTGTGTACTGACATTTTTGGCCATGCGAGTCAAACCGTGTTGCTGCTGAGTTGCATTTTGATGACCGCTTATATCGCGGAGAGCCGCGCCTGACATGAACCGCGAGCCCGACTCGCCTCCAAGCGGGCTGCAGTCATGTGGCGCTGACCGCGGCCCCGAGCCTCCTGTCTGTCCCCCTCCAACAAGCGAGTGTTGTGATACTGAGCAGAGAGAAAGACGTTTTAAAAAGTCTCTTTATGTTCAGCTCTCAGTACTTTTATATCTTCACACTGAATCTTCATGTTTTTAAATGTAGATTCTGTTCTAGATATTACAGGAAGAAATGGAGGAAGAAATAGCAGCCACAACAATGCAGTTAGATGAAGAACTCTAAGCAGCAGACTGCACCTGTGGCGTTCACAGCATGAAAATCAGATCACGGTTGCAATTGACCCTTCCTAAGTCCCGCCCCTTTCTGCTCTGTGCTCCATTAACAGTTGAGCAAGCTTGCTACCTTGGTCAACTTTCTCCTTTCCTGTAAAAGTGACGTATGTGACATCTTAAGTTAACTAATGTTAACAAAACACTAAAGAAAGTTGACCGAGGTACCAAGTTTGCTCAACTGTTATTGGAGCACACAGTGAAAAGGGGCAGGACTTAAAATACATCAATTATTTTTTACTGACTTCTTTGTTGAAGCAACATGAGTTTCTTTGTCCGTGCTGTAAGATGATAGACCAGTTGCACTTCTGTTGTATTTTTTTTTATTATTATTTTTATTTGGGCAGTTTATGCCTCCATTTTGACAGGACAGCTGAAGTTGGTGCAACATCCAGCTAAGGGCTGCAGGCTAGAATCAAACCTACACCCACTGCAGGGGACTCAGCCCAAGCACATGGAGCACATGCTCCACCAACTGAGATAACAAGGCACTATGTTGTATTTCTTAAAAAGTAGCTGCTCAAGCACTTACTGTTATCCCAGTAACCACAGGTGTTGCCAACTTCACCAGTGCTGAAATTTTAAGGATTATAACTTGAAACTGTTAAAAAACAATCAAACAAACAAACAAACATACAAACAAAAACACAACGGATTACATACCTGAGAATTTTTCCAGGCCTAGAATCTTGCCGTCATGATCCGGATCACCAAACTCAAGGTCTTGTCCTAGAAGGAAGTCCGTGTCTAAGGAGAGGTTTCCTGGAGCTTCAATGGCTACACCATCTTCAGAATCCACTAGAGTCACAGAAAGGAACAAATCAACAACATTTGATTAAATAATATCATTTCACTGAAGTGGTTCAGTTTTAATCAATTTGCACGGATATTTCACTGTTGTTGGCAAACCCTCAAGGCTCTGACACATAACAGCAGAAAGCAACATTTCAGAGAAACTCTGCACCTCCAAAGCTGCTTGAGTTTCACTGCATCAAATGGAATCACTGGCAGCCTGACGGAGAAATTATATCTGCAAATAACCATTTTATTGCCTCTAAATATTAATACTTACAATCATGGTCATGTCAGCAGCAAAATTTATTTGACATCCCAACATTTTTATATATAATTTTATGCATATATTTTATTTTATGTATATGTGTCTCCATATATAGATAGAAATAAATCAGGTCCACCTCAACTAAGAAGTAGAGTAGTTAGTCAAGCATACAAATATGGGGAGTACAGAAATGGGAGTATGGTCTGTATTTTTATTGGTGAAAATCCTTTCAGTTCCACCAGTGTTGTGTGTTTAAATTTGGGCATAAAAGTGAAAAAGTATGACATAATCTTGGAAGGAAATTTAATTTACTACCCAACAGTGTACAAACAGCATCTTATGAACAAAAAATGAACTGCTAACAGTTGACAGATGGAGCTCTTTAACTGCGGTTCCAGCTAATGATGCCTGAAATCCTAACTTGGTCTCTCAAGCTTGATGGCATCCAAGCAAACAACTATCACACAGCTGTCTCGATTCAGAAAACTACTATCAGGCCAATTCAAGGGCATCATGCTCAGCAGCCCTTTCTGGTGAATCCTTCAGAAACAGTCTTCTACTACCATCTTGTGGTTGTTTTAGTGTTTGACACAATGAGAACTGTCTATTACGACCAGTGGTGCCCAAACTTCTTCCCTTGAACTGAAACTTAATGGTGAGCCACGGGCAAAAAGCACACACCTATTTTATTGTATTAGATAGACAATGGTACGCTCTGCTTGTCGGGCTCAGATTCTGAAAAATTATTAATAATTAAGGATCCAATATTTTTAAAGAGCGATTTTAAAAAAAAAAGCCCTTTGTCATTATTTGACAGGACAGGTGAAGCTAGACAGGAAAGGCTGGAGAGAAAGCGAGAGGAGACAACATGCAGCAAAGGGCCACAGGCTGGAATTGAACCCGAGCCTCTGCAGTAAGAACTATAGCCTCACATGGAGCACACTCTCCACCAGATGAGATACTAGAGCGCCACTTACAAAGTATTTTTACTGCACAGAAATATGACAGCATAAATGACGATTTTGTAAATTATTATTTTAAATATACACACATATATACACATGTAGGGCTGCAACTAATGATTACTGCCATTATCAATTAATCTGATTAGTTATTTGATCTGTAAAATGTACAGAAATAGTGAAAAAATGTTGATCTGTGTCTCCCAAAGCCCAGGCTAATGTCATAAAATGTCTCGTTTTGCCCACAAAGATCTTAAGTTAACTGTTGGTAGGGTGAAGGAACCAGAAAATATTCACATTTGAGAAACTGAAATCAGAGAATTTGGCCATTTAAAAAAAATACTCCAAACAATTAATCGATTATCAAAATAGTCGGCGATTAATTTAATAGTTGATTAATTAATTGTTGCAGCTTTGGAAATATAGTGGGCCAAATCACCAACTTTGGCCCACGGGCCCCACTTTGGGAGGCCCTGTGTGGGACGTCTCAAATTAGATTAATAGATGACTATTAATTAAATAAGCGGAAATAAAAACAAGCTTGTGAATGGAAACTATTAGACAGTAAAAAGGTCACAGTAGCTGCCCTTGGATTTTTGATTACTGCATGACAATAACATTATTTTAGTGTTTTAAGTACATACAAATCAGTAAAGAGTGATCAGTAACTGAGAATTTTCCAGGTTATGAGTTTATGGTGTTGACATTACCTATGAGCCACCACTGAAATACTTGTAGCCAGTCACACTGAATAAATTTCTCTCCTCTTCTATGCATAACAGATGGTAACATCAAGTTAAGATATAGTGCCAGCCTCTCTTTGGCTATGTATGTTGTTGTAACAACTATATTTAGAATGTGAGTGTAGGGAGATGAAAAAGCTGGTTAAACAAACAGTACTGCTTCTGCTAATTGGGTCATTAATATCTGGCCATAATGAGAGGTGCATAGTTTGAGAGTTAAAGTTAAAGGAGTTTTTAATTTGGTTATGAAACAGTCTCAATTTAATACTGATGCATCTATATCACCTACATAAGTGCATGAGACCACCTGTGAGAAGATTGGCTATTTCAAATATCTTAATGTGTGTTTTTATACTGAGTAAATCCAAAGCTCCAAACATCAGATCTTTACAGTTCTAACTTTATAAATCTTAGAAGCAACTTGCAGCCTGCACATTCCACAATCATACTAATGAATGCAGAACGTGACTTTAGATTTAACTGCCTTTACTAGTTACAGTGCTGTGGGTAAGTATGATGGATGGGAAACATTTCAAGTGTTTAAACAGCAACACCTGGTGTCCAGATGTGAGCATGGAAACAGAACACGTAGTAAATGTCCAGGCCAGTAACAGCAGGGATTTTATATGAAACCTAACTGTCAAGCCACAGTTACTGTACAATGTTAAAATCTGTGCTAAGTTTTCAATGTTTTCAAAAAAACTTAAAATACCTACATTTGACTGGCTGTGGATTCTGCTGTTTTTTTCTTGGCATCTTCCAGTCAGCCTCTCTCTTTTTTGCAGCGTCTTCTTGCAGACTTCCACAACCATCAGCTCATTCTCATCCGTTTGGAAGATATTCTTCAAAATTTCTATAGATGCAAAACAGAATCAATCAAAATCAAATAGTGCGATGGTTTTTCCAAAATTAATAGTTTAATTGTCCCATTAAAATTTCCTGAAACCGATGTGACATCAACAAATTGTGTGTAGAACAATGTTAGCGCTCCCCCCCTTGTGAGTTTAGGGAAGGTAGTGAAAACGTTAGTTTTGAGCTCTGTACTATAACTCTCATGCACTTTGCTATAAACATTTACCTGAAGTCACTATCGTCTTTTCTAAATGTTAGCAGGTTTCTCCCATCCTAAATGACAGCAAAATTAATCTAATCTAATCAAATCCTTTTACTGGCTAGCATTAAGATATTTCAAACTGCAAAGGATAATGCTGTTAAATGACGTCACTTCTAACACACTACACCCCATCTCCCTTAATTAGCCGTCAAGTTCGGATATCTACAGCACAACCAATGTATTTTTCAATTTCATTAATTAATTGTGGAGCTGCAACATTTAGTGGATTTATCAATTAGTTGCCAACTATTAATTACATTAATGACCAACTATTTCAATAATCGGTTAATTGTTTTTAGTCATTTGTAAAGACAATTCCTGATTCCAGCTTCTTGAACGTTTATATTTTCTGCTTTCTTTACTCCTCTACAACAGTAAATGGAATATCTTGTACGTGTGGACAAAACAAAACTAAACAATAACAAACTAATCAATTAATTGAGAAAATTATCAACTGATTAATTTATAGGCAAAGTTGCAGCCCTATAACCACTTATGTACATGTTTATTAGTGGATAGCCCCGCTATTATGAACCATTTCATTTCCGAGGAAGACCAAGACAAAACATACAATATGATACAGGCACATATACACAATCACATACAACATACATACAGAAAGGCTCTCATTTACTGACCCAC
Organism: Lutjanus campechanus; assembly: GCA_027495735.1. Classification (NCBI taxonomy): domain Eukaryota; kingdom Metazoa; phylum Chordata; class Actinopteri; order Lutjaniformes; family Lutjanidae; genus Lutjanus; species Lutjanus campechanus. The sequence goes on from JAJHUR010092583.1 coordinate 37,202, forward strand.
ACACACATCATTCCCATAAACCCACAACACCTAAATCACACAAAAAATAATTAGGGAGCAGGTAACACATAACATATAGTGCAGCTATAATAATAATAATGATAATAATAATAATAATAATAATAATAATAATAACACAGGGAAGACCAACGTGGGAAAGCCATTCAATATTAGAGGGCCAGGTTGACATTACCATTAAAAGCAGCAGCAGCATGATGTTAATAAACAAAAGTTTCAAATTCTACCAACGAATATAAGATTACATATTCCAATCAAAATGATAAATGGCTAACTTCTAACTGAACTTGATCAAGCCACTCCTTGAGGATGAGAACAGAACAGAATGAAATGATGAGAACAGAATCAAAGCCAGTAGTCATCAGTGATGGTGTCATCATGACAAATACCTATACTGCTGGCTCATACACAACACATAAAAGCTGTTTTAGTCATTTTTGCTTTTCTAGCCGCTTCATCGTGTCTGTTAAGCCCTGCATGACTTGTAGCAAATCTATTATGTCCTTATGACGCAAGTTGGAGACTATTACACAGGGTAATTAATATGAAATTAGCATTTTTTTGGTGAATACCGCCATGAACAATCTTTTAAAAGGTAACTAGCAATACAGGAAACAGAAGACATTTCAGTGTTTTATCTGGATGTGAACTGGCGCATTTTCACTGTCAACAAACAGAAAAAACACTATTAAGTAGCATAGCTAGCCATCAAGCTACTTCAGCAAAATGGCTAACACATTAGCTCCGTTACTGCCATCCGACGGAGAGCAATCAAGCGAGTCAGCTAGCTCTTTAAAATAAAACATGTCCTCACATAGCATACAGCTAGCTTATGTTGTCAGTTCACAATAGTACAACAAATGTCAGCAATATTTGTAAAAACAAGTGGTTCGGCAACTCATGACTGAATAAACAAAACGCGTTCTCATCAGTACCACGTACTAATGACTGACAAGTGTCATCTTCAGTAAATATTAGCTGTGGCAAAACATGTTAACCTACAGCTAAATTAGCCGAGTAGCTTTCAAGCTAACTTACCAAGAAAACGTAAATATTCCTGTCGGTTGAGCGGGTTTTTATCGTCGCTATACACGCCATTAGATGTCAAGTGTTTTTCCTCAGATGTACAACGTCTGGAGATCCGCCATTTCTTCATGAGCTGCGGTGACAAAGAAAGGCAATTAATGGTATTTTTCATAACTTAATTGATTTTCTGATTCGCCTGTGATCCAGCAGCAGCAACAACAATAAGACTTCCGGCGTTAGTCCTTCACAATAAAAGCGACATCTGCATTAACGGTAACCTAAAGCTTACATTTTTAACAAAACTGCGGCACGTTATACAGCAAATACCGAATGGACGTTACTCTATTCTTATTTTTTGCACAAGATACATTAAATTGGACTCTGCTTTCATAATTTTTGATTTTTAGAACAATTTAATAGTCTTTCGTGCTTCATCCAAAAAGAACTGGATGCAGAACCTAATGTTTAATTTTTACATTGTTTAATTTGCTCTGCTTTTATTACTGCCTATGACAGTGTTCTGCTTATATGTCTGTTGCCTACTTTACATCTGGCCAGAGACTACAGATAAAACTGGCATATTTACAGCAATGTTTATTAATATGTATTGTTCTGAGCAATACATGAATGAAATAAAATAACTGATCAGATATATACATAATCCACTGCACAAGATACACAGTATAGGATCGTGACAGAGCAGCTTGTACAGAAGAGCAGTTGCTGATTGAAGATTTCAACACTCATGTTATAGACTTGCTGCTCAGGCAGATTATTTAAATTTAAGTTTCTTAATATTTAATACCCAGTAGTTGCACCTCCAGTATCTCTAGGGTTACTTTTCTCTTTTCTTTTATGACGGTTATTAGTATTCTTAGTAATCTTTTATTCAAATTGTATTATTACTGACTACAAAATCACAGTACTTTGAAGCCATTTAAAAAAAATAGCTTCAATTCTTTGCTTTTATTCTGAAGGCTTAGGCACATGCCGGAATTGTTATTATTGTTTGCTTGATTCCATTGTATACATCTCGCTTCCGTTTAGTGAGGTGTTTCCGTTTCCGAAAATAATTTCCGGTTTGTATACCTCACTGAATTATTGTAGTTGTAGTTCTTATTTATATCGCGCTGTCTATATTATGATCATCTTGACTCAGTTCTGAGTCTGTGTGCCTTAAACATAAGAGTTTGTCGTGCCTTAAACATAAGAGTTTGTCGGTCCTACAAAAAGACAATGTATTAATCTGCGGAAGCCGACTACCTGCTCAAAATATAAAAATCATCCACTTCAATTATGTCATTGAAATCTAAACTATAAGCTCATAGAAAATCTAAACTGATTACAATGTTACACTGCACATTGCAGTGCAATGTAACATGGTAGGAAGTGCAAAAATGCCTCAAAATAGTAAAACTGTCAATCTACATTAAAAAATATTTGTAAAGATGCAACTGTTACACCATTTTGCTGATATTTTGTGACATTTTAGGTCATTATCTGCATTTTACAAAAGAAGTGGTGAAAGAGAAGCACTGTCTGTTTGTTTTAAGATTATGTTTTCACATTCATCTCCTGAAAGAAGAATGCTCAGTGAAAATCTGAGTTTAAGGGGCAGTTTGTGAGCATGATTTGTGACATCACAACTAGAAGCCAATCCTAGTTCAATTTGCAACTTGTGCAAGTGTGATGTAGGAACTTGAAGCCATCAGTGCACATGCAGTGAGAATGGACAGTGAAGTAGAGGACATCCTGTGTCCAGCAGTAAAACTTTAGAAATGAACAAAATTTGCATGTTCATAGATTCTGGAAATTTTAATGGGGTAGAGAGATAGATGTAGAAGGAGCAGATGCCTTTTTAAAACTAAAACTAGTGTTTAGGATGTGGGAATTACACTTTTCTGCAGGAAAAACATTAGGCATAAATTATTGTTCAAATCAACCTATTTATGTATGTCTTATTGTAATATACTGTATGTGTAGATGGGATAATTAAAATAAATTGTATTTTCTGTATATTGTGAATCCACAGAATACATAAATGCATGGCAGTCCCACAAATAAGAATATTTAGCTTGTAAACGATAAGTACAGTAGAGTACATACTTAAAGCACTATAAGCTCCCTTTACCCTCTTTGTTCAGTAACACAGACCCACTCTGGGATGGTGCATCAATAGACTTAACTGGGACTTCAAACTAGGCTAACCTAAAAGGTTGTCCTCCTAAAAAGTTCCAAAAACTATTTATGTCGATCTCACATGTCTAATGTGTTGTATGTGTGTGTGTTATTTTTTAACACTAAGGAATAGTGGTTACCTTTTATTTTACTGCTTTATCTGGATGTAAAATATATCAGATATTGTGATGGCACTGAAAAAATGTCTCAAAACCATACTAGAATGTGATTGTGATGATATCTGCGATATTATTAAGTTAATTATGTTACCTTATTATCTTCATTTTATTTAATTAAAATAACTGTAAGTCACTTCTGCATTGTTTTTGTCATGTGCAATCACACATACATAATCCAAAGAAAAGTCATGCTAGTTGTTTTGCACATGCTTAGCTCATGGTTACTTTATTTCATTAAAGAACAGCAAAATCACTTTAAGTTATGGCTGAACAATTGACCCTTTGTGCTCCAATGAAAATTGGACAAGCTTGGTGCCTCGGTCAATTGTCTCCTTTCTTGTTTTCTGTACATAGATGCTATGTGCTAGGCTTCTCTGTGTCGAAAAGAAAATCTAATTAATATTGAAGACAGTTAAGAGATGTTGCTGGATGATGTGTAAAGGCAACATATATTTACGTCTCAAGTTTGCTAATCCTAGCAAAATGTTAGCTAACTGGCTAGCTAATCTGCATCAATCATTAGTTGGCTAGATAGCTAGTGTTTTACTAACATTAGCTAGCCAGTGCTTTGCTAACATTAGCTAAGTTTGCTCAACTATTATTGGACTGCAGAACAAAAAGGAGCGGGAATTAGGAAAGGTAAATTAATTGAAATGTTATCAAAATTGCAATGTGGACACCTACAGGAGGCACAACAATATCATTCAAATATAAAAAGTCAAAATACCATTTTAAGTACAATATTGTTGTGCTGCAGAGATGTCCCTGCCTGCACATAATTCTACAGAAAACATCTTTGTTTGGTACAGATATCGAAAAAACTCCAATCATGGAGAGGGCGGGGACTATTTATATGTTCATGAATTATTGAATTCTAAGGCAAGGTGTAGAGCTATATGTAAGCCCTTTTTATAAGGTATTTAAACTTATTTTGCGGGGAAAAAAACATCAGACACAACTTTTATAGCTCCTACAGAGCATGTTATATTGTTTTTTTAAATTGCAATATTGTTTTAATGGCTTTATGGTACCTTGAATTTTTCCTAATGCTTGATCTTACAGAACAGAAGAAACCCCTCTCATCTTTCACTCTAGTGAGCATTTGACCTAAGATGCACCTTTTGATATCACATGATCAGCAAAAACTCCTGCCATATTTGGTTGTCTGGGACAACATTTTTGAAAAAAGATGTCGTGTGTGTACATTTGGCACTGAAAACATGTGAGGACCTGCTGTTTTTTGTTATGGGATGGGGCATTTATGAATAGGAGATCCTGGGATTCTGCGTCATCTCATTGGTTCATGTCACTGCAGTGTGCCTGCCTCCCCTCAGGCCGCCGCACAGACAGCTCAGCCATCAGTCCTGCTGCTGCTGCTGCTGCTGCTGTACCGGAGGAAGGTTAGGAAGGCATCTCGGATCTCCCCTCCTCCTGCACCAGCCATCATCATCATACATACCTACCCTCTGTGCGACATCTCTCTGATAGGTTTTGCGTGCAGCAGCAGAGAAGAGGAGGAGACTGACCGGGGGGTGATTTCTGTGCTACTGTTTGGTCCTCAAGGGGAGGAGCCAGTTGTTGATTCTACGCTGCAAAGACAAGGCGCCGCCGTGCACAGAGGTAAGAGACCGTTTACGTAATACAAATTATTGTGTGTTTTATCTGCAGACTTTCGCATTTATCGCGCCGCTTTATTTGCGCCATCACTCGTGTCTGTGAGGGATGTGTGTGGAGGTGGAGGTGGATGCGAATACGTAGCCTATTAAACATGCCACTCCCTGCAATACTGTAGCATACTGATGATGCCCTGAACAGACCTCTCTTTAAATGATTAAAAATGGAAGTATTAAATTGGTTTGTTTTGAATAAATAGGAAAGGTAATGTATTTTGATTCATTAAGTGCGCTTTTAAACACATTTAACTTAAAATGCATCCATAATATGTAGCATATAGGCCTGTTCTTATGATTTATTTGGTTATCTGTTTAAATAACGTTTCTATCATTTGATCTGTAGAGCTAAAACTGACTTATAACACGTTAAGACGACATAAAGCACTATTGTGACATTCAACACTAATACAGGCTACTATAATGTGATATCATGTACAACATAATCGCTTATTTTGCGGTTACTCTGTATCATAAAGTAGGCTACAGGCTGCCAGAGGTCACTAACTCAGCAGGAACAGAAGACTTGGTGAGGGATGCCGCGGAGTAGCCTACAGTGTGTGTGTGTGTGTGTGTGTGTGTTTGTTTGTGTGTGTGTGTGTGTGTGTGTGTGGGCAGGCTGAGGTCACTCTCATGCCTCTGAAACCCGCATTGCTGATGTGGGCTTGTGTCCAGTGAACAGATATTTAGTAGGGTGTATCATCAGGTTTCCAGACTCCACATCAGACTGCAAACTGCCCTCTGTGTTCATAATCGCAGAGCAACAGCTTGTTAACAAGTGTCCTCGACAAAAAATAAATAAAAATAACTGAGAAGGAGATGATAAGGGTTGTGATAACAGTTCATTCAGAGGACAAAATCCGGGAAAAAAGGTGTCCTGTTTCCTCCCCGTTTGGCTTTTTGAAAGGACGGAGGGGGAGACGCTCCGGGGCAGATGCTGGTGGTTGTGTAATAATCCCATCTGTCATTGTCATTTTTATCTGTCATCAAGAGGCACACAGCCTCACTATAGGCTCTAACCTATAGGCAGACATTTGTGAAGTCAGAAAGGTAACAGCATCAAGAATAACTTGCACATGCACAGGATTACTTACTGTACATTTTGTCCAGATGTGATGAATGCAGTAAAGGCTTGAACTGAGAACATTAAGTCATGAGCTCCCATTTGTTTTAAATGGAAGGTTCTTACAAAATCAAAATACATGTATTTCCTTTGGCTTGTAGAGCTGTTTATCTAGCTACATACTTTTGGTGTCACTCGCCAAGTTTTTAAAATAAAAATCTGCCACAGAGATGTCTGCTTTCTTTTGAATATAATGAAACTAGATGGCACTCAGCTTGTGGTGCTCAAAGCGCAAGAGGCAATGTCTCTTTCAAGAAATCATGACCTGGTTACTCAAGATAATCTGCAGACCATGTTGTGAGCAGTTTCATGTAGGAGCGATTTACTTTTTTTTAAAACCATAGACCTTGCTCAAAAACCAAACACCAAAACAATCTAGAAAGATACATAGCTCTACAGGTTGGAGGAAAAACACTCATTTTTGATTTTTTGGGTGAACTGTCCCTTTAAATGTAAAGCGGTAAGACTCAGTATGATTTAATAAGATATTTTCTTGACACAAAACCAACCATCTGTAGCTCCTCGGGATGGGCAATACCATAAAATTAGGTTTTGATCCAGTCAATACAGATATCTATACTTTATATTGTTAATAGCAGCTAATGTACTATCATGTAAGGGCTTAAAATTAGTCATAACTTGTCATAATTAACCACTATTGTTTTTCTGAATATATTAACACCAAATAATTAACAATGAAACAAACAGGAGGCATTTTGTTTTTAATATTCTGTTACTGTTACTATTACTTAATTACATTCATGTTTAAACACAAGACAGATTTGATAGTAAATAAAGAAACATCCATTATGTGAATGAGCACTGCTTGCATACACACAACAGCAGCAAAGTTGTAAATATCATTACACTCCTAACAGTTTTCGTGTGGCCAGGATGTCGTCTTAACACGATGGATCAATTTTCGTGGTATCAATCCTATTGATGCTAGTATTGATACTCAAAACAACACTTTGCATTGGTTGTATTGATGCTTTGGGGAACGAAAAGGTCAAATGTCAGGAGAGTAGGTCATAACTCCCTTAAAGTCTTTTACTACAGTAAATGTTTACATTTGTCTGATTTGAGTTCACCTGTTGATAAATTAGTGATAAATCAGTACAAGGTGTTTCATTATGAACAGGGCCTTCAGTATCTCTGATGGACATCCTGAAGTGATTCAGAATTGCACTTTCATAAAGTTAGGGGGACACACAATTGAAACTCATTAAAAAAAACAGGATGGTCAAATTCAGCAGAGACAGAGGCAGATATATTGTTACATTCATGTGGTGTTGGAATAATTGGAAAAATTAGTTCTTGACTGGGGAGATTCATGTGAATGCTCCCTCAAGGTCAGTGAAACATGGTGGAGAAGTCACTTTTTGGTTGCTGGAAACTTTTTAGTAATTCACATATTGCATATCATTTTTTTGCTCACATATTATTTGTAATACGGTACTGTGTTGTAATTGTTAGTTGCTGTCCACATAGACTGATGTTGATTACTTACAAAAGTTATTTATTAACATTAACCCTGATGAGAAGTCAGGTAAAGCAATATTTTCGTGGTTTTAGGGAATGCTCTGGTGTAGCAACAAGTCTGGGACAAAATCACTTTGAAATACAAATCTTCAAACTGTTACAGCAAACTTGAAAAGCAACCCACCATATGTAGTGTCCATATTGTTCAGTGTAAAGAAGTGTAAGTGTAAAGAAGTGTGAAGAATAACTTCTCAGCTCAGCACATGAATGCAGCATATATTTACCATGATACAACCATTGGCATCATTTATTTGACTTTCCTTACCTGATCTTTGGAACTCCATGCTGCATTCACGTGCTCTTCAGATGGTCCAGTTTCTCAAGCTGTCCTTCAGACTGAGGTGCGTTCATGAGCTTTTAAGTCATAATGTGTAAACAATACATATGACGCTACAAGAGTAGGGTTGTTGTAATTCTTATAGTGTCTGGGTGATGGGTTGGCTGAGACTAGTGACCCAGCTAAGATAAATGTTGCTATTCAAATATGCTGAACCAGTTTGAAGTTTTATATTACACAGTGATTTTGTCCCAGACTTGTGGCTGCACTAGTACACCACTAATGCAGCCACAGTCTTCTATAATATTACTCTACCTGACTTCTTCACTCACCCAAACTTTCCCAGTCGGAAACTAATTTTTCTGATTATAATGAATATAGGAACGTCTAAAGTGAAAGATGGTGACATCCTGCAGTTGGGGGAGTCATTAAACTGTTATTTAGGTGTAAATTTGGAGGAATGCTATTGTAAAACTTTTTACTTACATGGCATTTTCTGTAGAGATGTGTTTAAATGTGTGTTGCCTTTGTTGTCATATTGAAATTGGTGTGAATCAGCATGCTGCTGAATCATGTCAGTAGGTAAGAAAACAAGACTGCAGCCAAAGCCTTTGTACATTATGTAATGATGTCCAGTGATGGTGTTTGCCAAGGGATCAGTTTTCTTCTGCCTGTTGGAAATAAATTAAAAATGAGGGTTTGCTGCGGTGAACTAAGACTGAGACATGTGTCTGGAGCTCTTGGTTTTGTGTGTGCTTGTGTAGCTACATGGAGTAGGTGTCATTCAGTCAAAAGGTGCTTGAGCAGGTCACAAGGTCAAACAACCATCTTGTTAAAGTCCTCTTGAGCGAGACGATGAGCACAGTCCCATTTCTCCTCACTGTCCTCACACTGTTGAGACAGACATTATTTATAGTTCCTTTCCTTGCTACATTGTAAATGATAGGCTTGATAATAGGGTGACCAGACATCCCGGAGACTGTCCGGGGACAGTTTGGCCTCTGTCCCCGTCTGGAGCTGTTCCTGGATATTTTAATCATATATTGACTGCAGAATTGGAAAAGTCCCCAATTTTCACTTCAGAAATCTGGTCACTTTACTTGATAATGATAGCTGATCCATAGCATTACCTCTAAGTTATTATCACATCATAAATGATTCACTTGCACAATGTACCGTGATATGTTTTATGAGCTGTTTACTTCCTGTCAACGCTATAGTAATGTTACTTTCATATTGTTAATAGTTTTTACTGTTCGTTTTGTTTATTGTTTTTGAGCATTTTGATAATCACCTCAGTGTCTTAGATAACCATTAGCAATGTTAGCAAGCTAGCTAGCATCATCATCTTTACTCAGTCTTGACAGAAACAAAATAAAACTCGCCAAAAACGTCTCATCCTTCCAGTGCTCCAACAAACAACTAACGCCAGCTCTTGTTTGGTCAAAATAAATCCTTACTTCGCCACGGTCGATGTGAAAATATCACGGGGAGAGGAGCGAGAGGGAAGCTGGACATCAAAAGCAGCATCAAGAAATGGCATGTACAGCCAGAATATTTTCACATCTAATGCTTTGAAGCAAGGGTTTGTTGGGTGAATTTTGTTTTATTTCTGTCAAGTTTGATTTAAGATGGCAGTTCTAGCTAGCTAGCAAGCTAACATTGCTAATAGTCATCTAAGACACCGAGGTGATTATCAGAATGCTCAAAAACACTGTTGACAATATGTACAGTACTAAGGTAACTGTGAAAAGTGAAGTAACTAACTTAAGGATGAAAATTCAATAAGTTTGGAGGTGAAGGTAATGTTACTACAGCACTGACAAGAAGTAAACAGATGTGCAACTTGTAAAATCGATATACGTCACATTATGTTGTTGTGCAAGAAGTCAGTGTGCAACCTGAACAGAAATGGTCTGGAAAAGTATGTTTTACAACACATTTGCCTGTTATAAATTATACCCCCCAGACTGCAGAGATAGAGAGAATTTCTCTTTCAGGACTAAAGTGGGTTCTTTCTCTCTCATGGGAGTCATTAAATTGATTTTTACCCTCTCTAATGCTGTGGCTACTTAACTCTTAGAAGGACTACATGTTTCGCAAACATGTAGCAGCAGATTATAATTTTACTCATACTGTACTCCACAAGTATGTGCCATCACTTGATGAATCAAAGTCGTTAAATCTGATATTTGGGTTAGAATGTCCACATGGATGGAGGGTGAAAAAACCCTGTCAGAATTAGTGATTAAGCTCTTTGTGCTCTGGCACAGAAAATAAAGTTCTAGGACAGATTTTGTATTTGTCCTTTAATTCTCTGTAATCCCCCTGAGACGCCTTAAGAATTTGAATTCTTGTACAGTCTGTGTTAGTGGATTGTTCATTCTTTGTGGCCATGAGTTCTCTGTAAAGGGAGTGAAACATCAAAGGAGCGCCAGCGTCCTATAGAGTAAGGAGGTCAAGTCTTTAAGTGTGTCTTTGGCCTCAGGAGCATTTTACAGTAGGCTATACTCTACACACACACACACACACACACACACACAAACACACAAACACACAAACACTCATTCAAGAGAAAAGAAAACCATTAAGCTGTAAACTGAAGATGTACTCTCTCTTTCCGGGCAGCATCTGTGTCCATCTTTCGTGTTGTTAACTGTGTTGTCCCTTGAGCCTTCTGAGGGATCACATTAAAGACATCAGGACTCTTCTTTCTCTTACTCCCCACAGTCTCATCATTGAATACAGTAAGAGAGAGGTCATAAAGTTTGTTAACATAATAATTTAAAAGAAATATTATAATGTATTAGATATAAGCGTCTGTTTCATTATTAGCTCAGCTTTTCTGCTTGTTTTCGAGTTTGAAACTCTGACATAAATAAAAGATTCATGCTGCAGCTTCACTTCCTCCCGTTGTTTGGACATTTGGATATACTGTACATCACTGTGATAAGACCTACCTTAATTGACAGAAACCATCTTTTGAAAAAAAAGTTGGCATGTACTCTAATGTTTTAGTTTGGCAAATGTCTCATCTGCTAATATTGAGGGATTGGGATTTATGATCTCTACTGTAGCCAGCCACCAGGGGGCAACCTAGATGTTTTGGTTTCACTTTTGGGGAGCTCTCATGTCGTTCATCTTTATATACTATGTCAATGGTTGCAATACTTTGAAGCTAAATTAATCTAAATATGTGTAACATTATTAAAAATCTAAGGAAACTTACTTCTAATGGATATATAGGTAATATCTTGTGTATTATTTTATACACATTGTTCAAATGATTGGGAACTACAGTAACAAGCTAACCAAGAAACTTTTTGTCCACAAACGTGTTTGTGATGACTGACCTTTTGTTGCAGTCAGTGAGGTTAAAGCAGTTTAAATGATACCCTACAAGTGCCTATTTTGTTGTTGCAAGCTTTGCTCATGACCATATTCAGTATTTTTTCTCTGAAACAGCCTAACACAGTAAGGTTCATTGTGCTTGTATCATAGCCACTGGTCATAAAGGACAAACAGCATCTCATCATCGAGAAGCTGCTTCTGCCGTTTCCATCTCTGTATCCACATAATTCAAATGTGTATGTGTGCCTGTGTGTGCATCAGTTTGTTTCTGTAGTTTTGATGGATGGTTGACCTGATTCAAATGATGATGATGATCTATAACAATGCAGGATGCGCTGCACAGATTGTGAACAGGATGATTGGAGTGAAAGAACATTATCCTTGATGAATGGATTTAGTTAGAAGAGAGAAAGAAAAGAAAAAACTTAAGGCCAAGGCCACACATGTAGCCAAAAGTGCTTGGCAAAGCATTTGCCTCATTTCAGCACTCAGTATGAAAATTTCAGTTATAGTGACCAAAATTATCATGGTTATCAGTATATTGCTGTATTGTAGAAATGTGCTGAAAATGTTGATACACACATTGAAATCACTTCACAAAGTTTTATATTGAAAATGCATCAAGGATTTGAAATGGCATTATATCCTTTGCGGTGTGAAACAGAACAAACTCATGTTGTATGCTCCACCGACATCTGGTTGTTGCTAACTTTGTTTGATGTGGTAATTATTGTGAAACGGTCAACTGACCCTTCCGAACTGCTGCCCTTTTTGCTCTGTGCTCAAACTTGCTCAAACAAAATGCTAGCTAGCCTAACTAGCTATCTAATGATTGATGAATATAGCTAGCAAGTTATCTTTTGCTAACTTAAGATGGTGATTATGATTTTTTACTGGTCCCACAGCATCATCTTAAACATAGCCTAGCACATAGCATATCTAGGTTCAGGAAACAGGAAAGGAGAAAGATGAACAAGGTACCAAGTTTGCTCAACTGTTGTTGGAGGATGGAGAGAAAAGGGGTGGGACTTAGGACAGTGCAATCGGTTCATCCATACTTGGCAGTCTCAAACTGACTTGCCAAAATAGGTTGGCTGATTCTAAGGGCCATTACTGGTCCAAATCTAGTCTTAGTGCTAATGCTAACTGGAGCTGATTCTCAGCCCAAATCAGCCCGAGCCTGAGTCCTTAAATCCTAGTCAAATCTGGCATCCATGTATGGGCCAGAGCCACCTCACATTTGGTCTTTTGGCAGAACATAGAAAACACTTAGCAGTGAAATACAATGTGTAATGCTATATAAAATGATTTTTTTCTGGCTTTATTGGCTACATTGGCAAAATGAATCTAGTAGTACTTACACCTTCGTACTAACTCAGTATTGTGTATTGTATTTGTGCATGTGTGGTTTGCTTTTTATCAGTTTGGTCTGAAGATGTTTATATAATGGTTTATATCAGACGTTTTCAAAGTGGGAGGCAGTTCTCCCCAGGGGGGCGTCCAAACAGTTTCAGGGGAGGCTTAGTGAATGGAAGTGAAAAATTATTACATTAGTTATTACATAAGTAATCCAAAGGAGATTACATAGAAAAGACTAAATGTTTGTGATTGGGCTTAATGGATAGTTTAGAGATCCAACTTTGGGGGATTTTACTTTTGTTCTTGTTTTTTTCCACTTTTCCAGAGTCAGAATAATAAATGCGTTTGGGCAGACCTTTAATTTATGTATTTAGTGTAGTCTGAAGTTATGTAAAACAGAAATATTATTCTATCTCGGCATAATTGTTGAGTGTCCATTGGATCAAGTAACATAATCATGATCCCACATCCAGGAATTGAGTGAAACTAAGAAGGTAAACAAAGGAGAGGCACCTTTTTCCAAGCTTCATCTGAGGGGAGGGCTACAGCCTCAGACTTTGAAAACCCCTGTTTTACATGATACAAGTTCATATCAAAAGCTTGTAAAAAAAAGTTGGTGCCTGCTTAACTCTTAATTGTTGCTCTGCTGTGTAAGAGCAGTGAGGTTTGCGTTTTAATTCTGATCATACTGATGGAAACTTTCCCTCGCAGTGACAGTAACTCATCTAAGTTGTTTGGTAGCTAATTGTGTTGTCTAATTACTTGGCTATCTGTCTTGTCAGTATGCAGCGATAAGCTCCAGCTGGAGCCCACTGAGCTATGACTTAAAAACACTAAATTCTGTGTATCTGTTCGTACATGTATGAGCGAGCCTGTGTGAGTTGAGCGAGTACATGTGAATGTGTTGACACAGTATGTTCATTGCGAGCTCTTTTGAATGTGTTGTGTGTTCTTTTGATGTCTTCTTATGTGGGAATTAGTTCTATAAATAAAATGTAGCACAGTGATGTGCTCATCGCAGAGGTCGGTGTTTTGGATCCTGTGCTTTGGCTAAGAAAGTCAGTCCCCTTGGAATATATGGAAAAGAGGAAAATTCAAGGGAATGCATAAAAGAGTAGCTGGGAATAGGATGCAGAAAAGCTATGCTTGGTGAAAATAAAACAAAAATTATGTGAAGGGAAGACTGAACCATTTCATTGTTGCCGGGAGGTTCTGTTTTTTTTATTAGAGATGATTTTACTAAACACAGAATGCTTAGTTGCTTTATTTTTAAGTGCAAACAAAAGTTTCCACAAGACATTTGAGCCTTAATTTAGGATGACTACTGGAGAACAGGGGCTGTATTACACAAATTTCCTACTGTCTTAAGTTAAGATACATAGAGTGAATCTAAGATAAGATTTTGCCATTACAGACACAAATCCTTTCTAACATTAGGAATCCTATCTTAGCTTACTTTATTCTATCTTATCTCAGGTTAGAAAATCTTAAATACTCAATCCAACATCACTTATGAATTTTTATGTCTGTTACCTAGCAACTGACACTAAAATTTTCTCATCTTGCCAAGCCAAACAACTTTGGTTTTTAAACAGACTTGAAACATACGAAAATTGGAGCAAAAACAACAGTGCGCAACAGTGCACTCGCTACTGTTAGCAATTAGTTAATTATTTAGTTATTGTAAAGTTAAGAGTCTTTTTTGATATTTTGGGTTGTTAGGATGCTTGTTTAATACACATTTTCTATTTTAAATTAGGACATGAGCATTAACTGAGGAACTGTTCTCTGCAATGGTCCTAACTCTAATCACAATGGTTACCAATCAATTGAGATGGGATCTGCAAGTAAGGAAGTTTCTGTGAAACTGGCCCAGTTTTTATTCACTAAATGTGGGGAAAAGTAAAGAATTACAACCAGTGGACCAAATGCTTTTAACTGTTGGTCAAGTTGTAGAGAAGGTACTGTACCCTTACACAGCAAGACATCACCAAAATCCTAAAGCTCATGATGAACACGTCCTCCAAATGAAGATTCTGTGTAGAGATTAAAAAGGACTTAATGGGGAAATTTTAAATGACTGAAATTGCAGTTGTTACCAATTTTACCATCACTGTTTTGTTTTGAGGTGACTCAGGGCAGGAAACAGTTTGTATGGGTACTGTAGCCATGACTTTGTCATTGCATCCTCCAACAGAAAGCTTCATAAACACCTCTTATCTTGCCATTTCATATTCTTCTAGTTTGGAAGAAGACCAAGGCAATTTTATCACATCTTTTGTGAGGCTTTGCCAGCATTGAACTTATAGGTTTGGGTTTTACAAAACACTAGCTGTTATTACCAGCTGCGACAGTGGGACTGGTCATCATGGCAAAATGTGGTCCTGGAGACACATACTGTAGTGGGAACTACCACAGAAGTGGTTTTTAGTACTTTGCCAGGTGCTGGTTCCCAACTTTAAGCCCCTGGTGCACATTGGTTTTAAGTAGCTGATCACTGTATCCCAGTTTCAGTCACTCCCATCCACACTAAGACATGAGGCAAAATTTAACCTTGTAAGTTTCTGCATGTGTATGTGTGACATAATGGCAAAATGTGACCTTAGAGACACCCACTGTAGCAGGAATTACCACAGCAGCAGTTTTGAATACTTTTTCGGGTTTTCATATGTCTGTTTGTAGACAGATTTTTTGACAGCATCACAACTGTGCAAGTTGCAGTCATAAAACTTTGCAGGTGTCTTTTTGACATCAAAATGAAGGCTGAGTTTGAAGATGGATGTGGTTGGAACATCAGTGCGTTGATGGGCATTGCGACTGGTGTGATCCCAATGCAAGACGGTGTCTTGTTTTATTTCTGGTTTGTTACGAATCTTTGTTTCATTTGTAAAGATCTGGCTCATTCACACATTCAGTTGTCTTCTTGACTAATTGGCAACAACCTATTGGATCTGTTCTTTTAACCCATTTGTTGTGTTTAATGTTTCACTTGTTAACTTACGATGCTTTCTAAGAGGATCTTTGAACGCAAATCACACAAATGTTGTTTGTTTTAACACATAATTCCTGCATAACATACACAAACTCTTGGCAAAAACAACTGTTTGCGATGTGCTTATATTTCAGTAGTTTTGTTCTCGAAGTAAATTGGCATATATCTAACATATGTCTCAGCAAAATACAGACACTACAGTATTTCCAGCAGAGCTTCAGTGAAAAAAAAAAAATCTTGCATCTAAAATATCAACACTAATCAGCAGTTTATGGTGCCAACTTCTCAAAGGGAAAGAATGTCTTTTCTTTACTCTATTATCATATATAATGATGTGCTGCTGGAAGAAAAGCCTGCTATTCATGTCGATTTTAACATATCCACAGGACTAGAATATAAATACAACTCTAACTCACAGTCTCTATGCAAGAAGGCAGGCTAGACACTGCAGTGTTACATAAATCCAGACTCTTTGTGCATCCCTGTTAAAAGAATGATGAAGCATATAGCTCCTGTAGCCGTACCCTGCCTCTGGTCATTGCAGTTGATTTGATATTTTAAAAAAAGTGAATCACTTTTAAAGTGCATAAATTTGACTTTTGTTACAATTACAGCATCATAGACTATAAAACAGTTCTTTAAATAGATGATAATCTATAATCGCATCATATTTCATGCCGTATTCCATGGTCTGATTTGGTGTAGTGTCAATATGGAGCCATATTTTAATTGGTCTGGGGTTGCATGAATCACCTCATGCTCTCTTTGCTCTCTGGGCCTGATTATGAAAGCTCGCTGCTGCCTAATGGAGACAGAATGAGTTGTCTGTGCTGTCTATCACTGCCTCTCCTCCGCCTCACCCTTCATCTCCCCCAATTCTTTCTGTCAAACCAGTCACAACTCTCTCATCCATCTGCTCTTTGTGTCTCATGGCTGTGACCTTATTGCTCATGTCTGAGGCTGTATGATGGGTAGGCGGGGTCGCCGAGATCCAAACCCCTCAGTGTGTTTTCAGTTTGGATTTTATTTCATATAAACGACTCTTGGGGGGGATTTTTAATAGAGATCCCTGAGTAAAATGGCACAGCTTGTTTTTAAAATTGCTATTTTTGTGATATTGTTGAAAGGTCAGATTTTAAAATTAGTTCCTGTGTTTTATCAGCTCAGGTTTTGAGTAAATGTGAGCGACAGAGCTCCACATTATTTAATAATACAGAATGTATCTTGTGTTTATCTGAATTAAATATTAATCAGTTTCTAATGATAATGAAGATAGCAGATGAAACACTGCAGCACAGATTGAGCCATCTATGTTTTTGCGTAAAAGTCGTGTTTGCCGTCGTTGTTCTGTATAACAGGATTCTGAATGTGCAGCCAGAGGGAAAAAGTTCATAGATAACATTTATATTCATGTACGCAGGGTTCACAGAGAGGTTTTCTACATCAAAATGTTCAAAAGGGAATGGAAGTTCAAGAGGGAAAAAGACTGCAGATTTTCAATTGAAGTAAGCTGCTGCTGATTGGTAATTTTGTTTTCCAGTTAAAAATTAATGCTATCAGATTACAGATATGGGGTCGATAATGGTCTGGACAATATGGTTTAGATCATCTGTTACCAACTTTTTAAGCCTGTGACCCCGCTTAAAACAAGGAAAATGCCTTCTTGTAACTCTTCCTCATTAGTTGAACCAAAGTAGCAATTTCCTTGCTATTACTATTTTTGAATAATTTAAATAAAAATAAGTAAAATCACCCATTTTGTCTAGAACGAATGGCGTTTTCTTGTTTCCCTCTCTTGTTATAAGGGGCCATTCCCCTTGTTTTTGCCATCTTTATGTCAAGTCCAAAATATACCACTTTATTTGAGGACAAGGACGCACAACACACTTATAATGGCTTCATGACAGCC
Organism: Lutjanus campechanus; assembly: GCA_027495735.1. NCBI lineage: Eukaryota > Metazoa > Chordata > Actinopteri > Lutjaniformes > Lutjanidae > Lutjanus > Lutjanus campechanus. The sequence goes on from JAJHUR010092583.1 coordinate 54,826, forward strand.
AACCACATATGACAGTGTAATGTAATGTAACAACATAAAGCTAAACAGTTTGATAATGTCAAGTTGTCATGACAAAGACATCTCAAACAATGTCAACTTTGCATTCAAAGTGACATAATTGAATGAATGACATTTAATGACAACAGTCAAACATTTATAAAGACTCCTCTGTGGTCAAAACAGGTGTCATAACATGGTTATTACAGAGTAATTACAGTCTTATGCACACTTCTTCAAATAAAGTAGTGCACTAATATAATGCATCACATTAAACAAAACTCTTTAAATATGTGTAACTAAAACTGACTAATTTTTACATTTCACGTTCACATTTTTCTTGGATCATTTGGACTAAAGAAATGTGTGTGTGACTATAACACATTATGATCAAATCATCCCACTGAAAGTTGATAATTATACTGAATTATCACCTCTGATGCATTTGGCAGCTTCACTTTTCATGTCGGGACTTTTTTGTACAACAAATCATTTTCTGACAAAGGAGGTATCATTTCTGATTCACTGTCATTTAGTCATGATTGTGATGTTTGCTTCCAGGGTCAAGGACAGCTAATGGTGAAGAGGAGGCCTAGAACGATGAAGGACAGTCATCCAGTTCAGGACTAGGGCCGAAGAAGAGACAAAGCAAATCACATGATCAGGCCTCGGAAAGTCTCCAAATCAGTGATGCTCCCCTCGGGCTGGGATTACCTCCTCCTCCCCGCCGTCTACCTCCTCTCCATCTCTCCCGCTCTTCCTCCCACGTACAGCAGAGCAGCCGCCCAACTCCAAGACTGTGAGCCGTGAGAGCTCGCTGTGCTCACCCACCCACGCACACACGCAAATTCACACACACGCACACACACACTCACACACACTCACACACACACGCTTTTGCATCCTGCTCATGGTCGTTGGCCTGCCCTCCTCAGCTGCTGCTCCTCCTGCTCTCGACCTACACCATGAAGAGGCCCAAGCAGCAGACGGGGCCGCTGAGCTTCCTCAACTTCTTCAGCAGGAAGCCCAAACCGGAGGCGAAGCCCGAGAAGCCCGTGGAAGCTTGGCCCAAAGAGGAGGTGGCCATCACCCTGACCCCGAGCGAGCACCCAGAGCAGGTGAGACTGAGGAGTTCAATACTGGTGTGTTATTGTCTGGGAGTGAGTAAAATTGAGGAAGTATTCCCATATCGAATTATTTCTTCTAGTTTTCTGGCTTCATGTAGATAGTGAGTTTTAGTTAAGCAGTTTACACTAAATGTTTGACTTTGTCTATGGGAAATATATTTGTTACCACAGCTCATGGCTCAAAGGTACAGGTAGAAAAAAAAGTGTCTGATAAATACAAATTAATAAGAATAAAAATAGAATAAAAAATAACATCAAATAAGAAAACTATACTCAAGCCAAACACACAATATACACCTTTTTCAACAGAATAATTAAACAACAACATACATTAAAAAAGGACATAGTATACAATATGATATGAAAAAATTTATTTAATACAATGTTTGAGTTAGAAAGTCTGACACTTTTTGAGGTTTTTGTATGTTCTTTTTTGGTACCAGTTTACTATGAGAATACCCTTATAAATTATTTATAAATGGGTTATAATTAGGTTAGTAATTAGGTTGTAAACACTTAATAGATAAATTTAATAAACAGAAAATATTATGTTTATCCACAGGCAACACTGAAACATTTCAGATGTCCAGTTTTGTTGCCAAAATCAAAATGCCTCACGTGTTGTTGTGTAAGACAGGAGAGCCTGCAGACAGGCTGTAGATCATTAACTTTGAATGTATTAGCTTCTGCTTGCTTCCTCTCTCTCCCATTCTGTTATAGCCCAAATCCATTAGAGTGTTTATTTAATTAATTGGCAATTTCAAGGAATTATGTTGCCAAGAAACCAAGTGGACCAAATACAAGAAGTATCCCCTACATGCACATTCACCTGTACTGATTTTCTCATGAAATGTGAGGTTGTTTCTTTGGCTTTTGTTTATTTTTTCAAAATAAAACAGAACATTTTTAGTTTGTGACTGGATTTTTAGTACATGACTGGATTTGGTGAATCAGCAGCTCTGTTAATGTTCACAGGACATCAACCTCACAGCAGAAGAGGCTGGAGAACCAAGAGTTTCTGGAGGAGAAAGAGGAGAAGGAGGAGGTCCACCAGCAGCGGCTGAGGCAGGCAAAGACGGTGCCGCCACAGCCGAGTGCGTAGGTGGGGTCAGCAGCGGCTCCACGGGCGTCTTGTCCCTCTCCTCCTCCAGCCAGGAGCAGCTGTTGGAGGAACACCTGGAGGAGTGCCCACTGTGCCTGCTCAGTCAACCGCGGTGCCACTTCCCTCGACTCACTTCCTGTTCCCACCGGACGTGCTCCGACTGCCTGCGGCAGTACCTGCGCATCGAGATATCAGAGAGCCGGGTGGGCATCGCATGCCCGCAGTGTCCCGAAACACTGGCACCGCTGGATGTTCGAGCCATCCTGGATGACCGGGCGCTGCTGGAGCGGTTTGAGGAGTACCAGCTGAGACGTTTCTTGGCTGCTGATCCAGATACACGCTGGTGTCCTGCACCTGACTGCAGGTGAGAATCAGACCAACACAAAAATCAGGGTTTTTCTTAAATCCTTTAAAGCCTGTAGTTTCTTATTATTAGCTCAAAATATAACTTACTTGTAAGTTATTTATTTTTACACTGTAGTATTTCTACTTTTACTCAATTATATGTCTGAATACTTCTTTGACCACTGTGGTGAACTAACAACACTGAGAGAAGATAACCAGAGTGAGGAAACGTCATGATGAAAACAAAGGGCTTTCTAGATTGTCTAAACTTGTAGAAAAATTTACTTTTTATTAACATATTGAGTCACACATTTGCAATTCACTGTAATTACCAAAAAAAAAGCAAACACCCTTATTCAGTGTTTTAATATGGCAGCTCTTGTCAAACCTCTTCCATCCCACCACCAGCTTTATGTTGTGAAACACAAGACTGTGGCAGTTTTTTAGGTGTCAGAATGATTGACTGAGCCTTGAAAAGATGAACTGACAGCATGTGAAAGCTGAGTTTGAGCTTCACACGCATCCCAAGGCTGTTCAAATGTGGATGCAACCAAAATATTTTGCAGATCCTGAAAGAGAACAGACTGGTTGTGAATGATGAATAAATTGAAATGTTGGACCACATATTGGGCTGTCAGATTTCCCCTGCAATTATTTAGGTTGGCTCAACAGCATGGTATGTAGTATTAGCAACATTCCTTTGTTTTTGCACAGTACTTCAATTATGATAAATGAAGTATCACTTGAATTGAAGTTACTTAATTTCTTATAAATTCAGTAATTTGGTGCAGTAAACTAAGTATAACATTATCTAAGTCACCGAGCAGGCAACTTTATGGTCTGAGCAAGCTAATTTTTGGGTGCTTGTCGTAGCTGCAAATTAATTAATTATTCACACATACCTTTATCGTTCCTTCAGGGCATGTCTATCAAAAACATTAACAAATAGCACCATCGCACACACATATGCACACACTGGTGAGAGGATCACAGAGCAGTGCCGGTCGGCTTCTGTACAACAACAAAGCAAATAGTTAATTGGTGATTGTTCCTGATATTTCTGAGACTATTTTACTGTTTTTCTTGCTCCTTGAGAATAAATGGCAGAAATGTGGATGACATGTCACATAGAGATGTTTAAAGGAGAAATCTGTAGTATATTTACTGTATAATACTCGCTTCTATAACAACAGCGCTAGACACGCGGTGTCCTCCTTTGAACTTAAAGCCCATAAATTTCACATTAATTAGAGCTGTTTGATTAATCGTAAGAAATCATTAATTAAAAATGTTATTAAATTTTTAAAAATAATAAAAATGAAATAATAAATGAAAGAAAAAAGAAATCATTCAGAATCTTGTAGAAGAAGTAAATGTTTATAAAGGTTAAATTGAGTGATATGTTAATGGAGTCTGGCAGGAAATAAACTCAGGCAGTCACTGAGCTCCAACTCCAGAGTGTGTATTTTCAGAGCAGTGTTCTTTTGTTTTCAGGATAACAGGCTTAACTTTACATTGAGAGGCAACTGACAGTTATAAACAGCTGATCAATTGTTATTGTCAATTTAAAATGATGCGTTTGTCTTGCGTTCTTGCAGTGTTCCTGCAGCCCACAGCAGGGGGAACAGCTCCTGTCAGCCAGAGACAGTATATTAAAGAGATTTTCAACCTATTTAATATACCGTCTGTGGCTCCAACTCACTGTTTGAACTGCAGTGCTCATTTTTGAATGTGCAGTTGTTATATATTGCTCCTTTAAAGGACAGCTCCTGTGATTTCATTGCAGAATCAATGTAGGACATAATCATAAATCATACAGAAATCCACTGTGGAAGAGTCAGAGATATGTTCTTTTCCCCATTGACGCAGCCTCAGTGGACCACAATGCAATGCAACCACAAGACATGTTCTGAGTTAACTCTCATGTTTTCTTTACCACATGTTCAGACACTGATCCTTTGCTGTATCACCTTCATGTTCATGCAGTAACAAGATAGGGCTGCTGATGGGAAATCATAATGTGTGTGTTTGTGTGCACATTGTGTGCGGGTGTTTGGTGAATATTTGTGGTCAAAAGCACGTATGCACCAAGGTTCAGGGCTCAGTGGTAGACTGTCTGTCTCCCTGACTGTCAGTGCTCACAGTCTGGTCATGATGAATGAGTGGAGTAAAAATCAATACGCCAGTATGTCTGATGGTGTGGAGAATTAAATATAACACAGAGAAACAAGGGGTTGGATTTATTTTCAACAAATCTTCAGACTTTAGAGTTTCATATATTAAAAAAAAACTTTTCACAAGTGGAGGTCAGTGGTGTTTTGAAATTTAAATGACTAATAACTTCCACATAAGAGACCCTTTGAAGTGTTGACCTGTTATGTAAACTGGTCATGGTTATGGTTTGTATATTCTCATGTTCCCAACATACACACATTCCTAGAGGTCTTAGTGACAGAAGCTTAGCTGGAGATTATGTCGGCTCTGAGATGGTGTGCTCTGTGTATGTCCACACACTCGTATCTATCTATTTGTGCACATTTTGCCATGTTTTTGCTGACTATTTGAGTCTACAGTAGGTGGTT
>JAJHUR010092584.1:0-16393 GCA_027495735.1 Lutjanus campechanus
CTGTGGTGAGGAAAAACTTCCTGCAGCCTACTAACTTTTCCTCTAGCACCACCATGAGGTTGCTTTTCCTAGCGAACTATACAGTACTGGCAACTATTGGATGGATTGCTGTAAAACTGCTGTAGGCATTCAAGGGCCCTAGATCAATGATCAACGGTTTTCAACCTGGGGGTCCGGGACTCCCAGAAGGGTTGCGAGATAATTTTTAGGGGTTGCCTGATGGTTGTGGAGAATAAAATAAAATAGCGTATTGTGGCAAGTGGCATAAAATGAAAGTCAGGAAGCAGCATTTTGCATGACCTAACCTGTGCCAATGAATGAATGGGGTCATGACTTGAAAAAGTTGACAACCCTCTGTCTTTTCTTCACCAGCAGGTAAAACTTTTCACTTATTCAGAGAATATTGTAACATCTACTCAATGAGATTGGCACAGACATTAATTATTCCCAGTCTCCTATTCCCAGATGTCTCCCATCAGCCTCTGCTGTACTTTGTCTGTAGAGCTTATTAGCAAATCTTCTTTTTGTGAGCGTGTTAGTGAGGGATGCCATGGTGGGAAAATTTTTACACCAGCTAATAAACTCACAGACAAAAATGATGATGATGATGAGAGATGATGCTCTGTGACATTAGGGCGCTTTCTGTGAACTTTAGAGGTATATGTTTAGATCTTCCCCTTACTTTTAACAAAATTAATGCTTTGGTTAATTAGCACATTTCAAGTTGCAGGTCTATCAAACATCCAACTTTTTCTACTACCAAACAAGGGACAGCTGAATGGTGCCATGGCGTTGTGAGCATGATGTGTGAATATAGTGTTTATTCATATTCTGATTCAACTGGAAAGGCAGAAAATGTGAATATCTCCTTTAATCTGTACTGTATCATTATGTAACCTCATGGCCTTTGGCACTTTACAGTGAAAAACAGACAAAAGAGGAGTATGACTCACCAAGTTTACTTTTTCCATGGATACTTCTTGCTGCTTTTGACTGAGTCTTTTGTCCCTTTGCACAGCCAGAGAGAATTCCTTACATGACAAGTCACAGTTCATTTTTGATCAGCTCTGTGCTGCATCTGTTCCTTGAGTCTGACCATTGAATGGTCATCAGAGAGAGCATTTGAGCTCGGCACACTGAGGACTGAAGTGAGACGATCGTGAACATGTCGATCAGGTTGGCTTTTCCCGCTTTCTGGAAAACTGCTGCCCGCTTCTCGGCGGTAGATTTTGTGGTATCCTGTCTGGCTTTCTGTATTTCCTCCCAGCTTTCACAGTAACTCTTCAAAGACTTGGTCCAAACTGATTTTCTCTGTCAGTTTGAAGGCAGCCACCACGTGCTCCTGGTCAGTGAAAGAGAGCTCCTCGTAGAGACCAAATTTTCTGGTGAGAAAAATGTTTTCTTGGACTTATGTGCTGACACTTGTTTGTCCATCAGCTGCTTGGTCTTGTATCCAAAAAAGCTGTCCTTTTTCCCGCTGAAGCATCTTCATTTTGAACTTTCGGACTTCCTCGTACACATCTGTGATGTTTCCCTCAGTTTTTTTTTTAATATACGAGTTGGTCAAAAGCGTACTGCGCATTGTGAAAAAAGCACACATAAATCTCACCATCTGCAGTTTCTTATTCATCTTTAAAAATCCTCCTCAGTGCCACAGGACAGGTGTCCCAGAGTATGATGTCAGATCGAGCCAGCTCCAGAGGAGACGATTGACAGCTGGATGGAGGGAGAGCCATCGTGTGCAAACATGACATAGAATTTCAGACCACTCAGTGTCAACAAAGACAAAAATTCACACAGTTCCTCTCTTCAGGCTCGCTCAAAGCACTCTATTGTAAGTAGAGGCACACAGATATAAATACAGGGGTGTAGTTTACCTGCCTTGTTTCCTTTTATTGATTGTTTCGATGTACCGTTGTATTTATCTGAAAAAATGAGTAAACTGTAAGCCTCATTTCAAAGAGGTGGATAAACTGGGTACACACGATGCTGCTGGCTGGAGCCTCTTAGACATGTTTAATGTTCAAAGATTCTAGCTTGTCAAAACATGAGAAAGTTTTGCTTTCAGATCTCAAGTAAGTCAAGTTCTTATTTTTATGGCTGACTGGAGTCCTAGTCTCAAATATCACATCTACATCGCCCGTAGACAAATAAGAGAGCGCCTATAGAAACTCCATTAGCAAAAATGCTCAAGAAATGAGCACTTATTGCCCCAAATGGTTCCAGTTGTATAATCAAGAAAGAAGTTGACCACATTATGCAAATTTCTTTAACAAATTAAGCTCAATCGAGCTCGCAGGTTGTTCTGAAAAGTTTAAACAAAGGAAGACTAAACTGGTTGGAGACATTTTTTTACAGTTTGACTTCCACTGAAAAACAATAATATGTCAACAGCGCAGTCCCTTTTCACACCTCAGTGAACACAGTGTAATTGGAAACCGCACATTTACAAATGATATAGCCACTACGCTCCTAAAACAAATCCCAAAGCAGGCCATTAACAGGTAATACGCAATTAGTTAGCATGTGAACGTTCAGCTCCAGTGGGAGTGATTAGTCCAACACAAGATGTTCTATGGCGAAACAAAGCATGTGACCCATCTGTGGGCAGACAAGAGAGGAGGGGGGGTTAGCAGGTGTATTAACCCAGGAGGGAGCTCCAGGTAGGCAGGCAGGCAAGCATTTGACACCCGTCTAACCACACGAGACCTCAGAGGTTGACAGCCGGCGCTGCACGCTGCATGAAAAGTCACCGTTTCACACAGAGAAGATGGACTGCAGGTGATGCAGCTGCTATTTTTAACCCGAGGCCTCCCTCCAGGACTGAGTGCACCGTTTGAATTGTTGTTCTCACCCTCTTCTCTCTCTCTCTCCCTCTCTGACACTCTGCCTGCAGAATTCTCCTTCCATTCAGAGTTTTATTCCAAAATGAGTTATTCACCATTTAAAACGAGGTGACTCCTTCTCCGTGCAAAACATTTGACGCCACGAAATGAAATCGTATTTTACCATGCTTAAGTGCCGGTCTCGATTAAAAAAAATCTCTCATGCAGGACTGAATCATTTTTATTTTATTGATAGATTCTTCTTCCATTTTGCCTTTGAACGTTGTGACGCTGCGAAAAACGAGAGGCCGCTCTCAGCTCGTTGTAATGAATGTTTCACAGAGCGTGTGAAGTTTGTACTTAACGAGTCAGTCGGCCCAGTTTCTGCTCTGCTGTGTGCTGCGACAGCGATATACATGCAGCAATGGGTGTCAGTGACAGCAGAGTATAAGTGTGGTGACTATTTTTTTGGGGGGGGTTGGGATGGATGACATAAGTGCCCATTGATTATGATGTGAAATCTAACAAAAAGCCTTGGGCCAGGGTTTAAAGTGATTTTTAAACTGTGTAATTCTGAAATCATGTGAGAAAAATGAGCACTTTAACTCAAGCAAGCCAGTGAAGATTGGTCACACTTTATTTTAAAGTACACTAACGAGACGTAACAACCGTACTTTGTATCAAATTAGATAGAGCAAGAAATAATATGTTCTTTATTAGACAGTATTAGAACCTTTTTAGACTTTAAAGGGTAATTAAAGACACATTACAACAGAACTGTACTGTAAACTAAAGTGGAATCACATGTTTGCTACATGAAACACACCATCATACAATTAGCAGACTGATGCCTGCTTCCTTGATCAAATCACATTATCTGCCTACAGTATTACAAGTCTGTGCAGTCACCTATAGACAAAATACTCCTCTACCTCTATAATTTTGGCCTTTACTTGATAGATCTGGTTCACATGTTTCTAAATGTTTCATTTAGGTTTACAGTACAGTTCTGATGCAATGCGTCCCTAAATACCCTCTAATAAAGTCTAGTAAGGATCTAACAGTGGGAATCAATACACTTAAGTTTACTGTTCAGTTCTGTTGTAATGCGTCACAAATTACCTGGAAGTCTAATACAGTCTAAAAGTGGGAAAATTAGCACTTTAGTTTATAGTACAGCTCTGCTGCAACATGTCCCTGTAATGGCCCAACAGTGGGAATCAATACACTTAAGTTTACTGTTCAGTTCTGTTGTAATGCGTCACAAATTACCTGGAAGTCTAATACAGTCTAAAAGTGGGAAAATTAGCACTTTAGTTTATAGTACAGCTCTGCTGCAACATGTCCCTGTAATGGCCCAACAGTGGGAATCAATACACTTAAGTTTACTGTTCAGTTCTGTTGTAATGCGTCACAAATTACCTGGAAGTCTAATACAGTCTAAAAGTGGGAAAATTAGCACTTTAGTTTATAGTACAGCTCTGCTGCAACATGTCCCTGTAATGGCCCAACAGTGGGAAACAATACACTTTGGTTTGCAGTACATTTTTGTTGTAATGTGCCCCAAACGACCCTCTAATAAAGTTTAATGAGGGTCTAACAGTGGGAAACAATGCACCTTAGTTTACAGTTCAGTTATGCTGTGATGTGTCTCAAATTACCTGAAGGTCTAATATGAGTCTAACAGTGGGAAATAAAACACTTTAGTTTACAGGTCAGTTCTGTTGTAATGTGTCCCAAATTACCCTATAATAAAGGCTAAAAAGGGTCTAATACTGTCTATTAAAGAATATGTTATTTCTAATTTAATTTAATGTGTTTAAAAGTACATCATCTTGTGTCTAGTGTACTGTAAAATTAAGTGAGACCCAAAGATTTAGTAAAGCAATATTTATTCAGACAATAAAATGTCATGCAAAGTGAAGTATAGGCAGATTTTCTTGACAGGTTGGATGAGAAACACAGCAGAGACTCATCAAGCAAACACTCAGGTTCCCTGTGAATATGGTAGGACAGGCTTGTGTCTTTTGTGTATAAAAACTCTGGCAGCTCTCGCAAACTTTAAAGGGGCTCTCCCTCAACTTTATGTGTCAACGTGAATTTATTAGTCGCAGGTTGTACTACACAGCCTGTGAAAACGGTTGTGTAACTCTTTTGTGACTCTAGAAGGAGCATTGTCAGAAAATTACTGGAGTTATCTCAGCTTGGGCTCGGAGACTACAAATTTTTAATAGAAAGCCTGTGTGACACACTGGGGGCTTGAAGGAAGAATTTGACATTTTTTTTATTTGCTTTCTTGCTGAGCTTTAGATGAGAAGCTTGACTTTCATATCTGTATGCGAAATATGAAGCCGGAGCCAGAGCAGCTCTTAGCTTATAGGTTAGGTTATATCTTCTTTGTTTAATCCGTACAAAAACCAAAATGTCAAAAGGGAAGTTTTGCTCTCAGCTATGTCTTAGCCAGTTGCGAGACAGCGAATAAGCGAATTTCCTCCGAAACTTTTCCTTTAAAACAGTGGTTGTCAAACTGCCTGGAGGAGGGCGTACAGCCTCTGCAGGGGGGCATGAAGGATCAGCATGGGGTGCAACAAAGTGGAACAAATATGATTTATGTTGGGAAAATAAACAAACGAGTTTGCTGATGCTATCATGCTGGCTGTTATTTCACTAAAATTAAACTCTGATCCTTTTTTTTATTAGTTGCTTCTCCTGACATTGTTGATGACTGATAACAACTGTGTGTGCGGGGGCGGGGACCAACTCGACATGGACTTGAACACCAATGACTCGTGACCTCACTTGGACTTGAGTCTTTTGACTTAAAAATACATGATACCTTCCCCCAAGCCTGAAGATTAAATTCTGTTATTTACGAGAGAAATCTGTAATATATTTACTGTAATAAATCATAAAATGATCAATATGTGTCATCAGAGATCAAAGAAATATGATAAGTTGAAATACTTGTGGAATCGATGGTATTGCATTTGGTGAAGAGCAGAGTACGACTTGTTTTGGACTCAAAACCAGGTTGTTTTCCAGTTCAAGAAATGCTCAAGATCAGCCTTCATTTAAAAAAAAAAACACAAAAAAACACAGAAATAATTTTGATAATAAACAAATGAATTCATAAACAATAGCAATTATTTTTTTATTGTGGTTCATAACAATCTCTCTTGATGACAACAATAAAATAACAATTAGTAGTCACAAGTGGGCCAGGCTGCCTCAAAAATGAAGAAAAAATAAAGGGACAGCAAAAAAAACATAAAATAATAGGTTTCTCTCAGACACACATGCATGAAGAGGAACACAGAGAAGTACACACAACACCAGGCTATCAAACAGCCAAACAAATAATGATGTTGTAGTGTTGCAACAGGTTTAAGATTTATGTTGTATTGAAGTTGTATTGAGTGACTGGATGTATTCGTATATAGAAGGAATACACTTTATGAATATATTTTTAATACACTGTAATTGTTTATGTTTTTAAAAACCAGCCCAATGCCTAGTAAACCTGCCCAAATTGTATCCACCCACCCAAGCCCATATTAACCTGCACAATACAACCCAAAACAGCCCAGTTGGGCAGAAAACAGCCCAATTTGGCAGCACTGTTCGAAACTCAAAGTTTAGAACTTGGGATCTGACTCAGGACTTGCCTGTCTTGCCTTGAGATTTGACTTGAGTGCAAAGATTTTACTTGACTTGCAAAACTTGTGACTTGGTCCCACCTCTGGTATTTATACATTAAATTGCTCAACCTGCGTCCAGTGGGGGGCGTGACAGAAAAGTCAGAGTGATAAAGCATCACAGTTGCGGGGACGTGCACTGTGGGTGCAGTCAGAGGGAGTCTGCATGAACTGAAAGCACAGCCTTTAATACACACAACAGCATGCACGCATGCATCTTTTATCCTCCCACACATCAGGTGTCCGTGTAAAGCCGTGGCTCTGGCAGAGTTGCACACACACACACACAGACACACACATGCAGCTGTCTCTGTCTCACACACACACACACACGCACGCCATACACACCTGCTGTACTGTGCATGCACATAGACTCTGTAGCAGACGGAGGAAAAGGGCGTGCGGGGCTTCTTCCCCTTGTCAACAGGATGAGAAGCAGGGAGATGGAAGCTGGGGCATTCGTCTCCTCAGGGCTAGCTCTGGGATTTCCTCCAGAGGACAGAATAGGAAAATACAACACCATAAAAATAGATTCTCCCTGCTGAAAATACTGATATGGCCTCAGCAGGGAGGGCTGAAGGAGGGGGGGGGCAAAATGAGATTTGCATTGAATTTCCTGCTTTCCGTGTTCCCCATGTGTTTTCTTTCATCCATGTGGATCTTTGTCTCACTTAAGTGTTTTATTGTGTTTTTCTCCTGCCTCCCACAGGGCAACAATAACATTAACAAAGCTTCTTGATGCAGTGTAATTTGTTGATAGGGGGTTATTTTTGTGTTATAGATTTGATCCCTGTGAATAGCACCCTGTTTCTGGATGTTTTATGACTGTAATTCCAGAAATTTAGGCCAGTTGTGGGTGTGTGTTTGCACGTGTGTGAATGCATGGGTACCCTCGTGTGTCGTGAGCATTTGTCCAGCAGGCAGGCTGGGCTGAAAGGCTGAAACTCATTGTCCTCTCTCCCCCACTGTGGTGCCTGCAGGGCGGAAAGGAGCCAGTCAGTTTGTCCACCGTACAAACTACAGCTGGAGGAGTGTCTGTCTGCCGAGCAGGTGCCCACCCCAGAGCTCATCCAGGGCTACGTCAAGAAGGTAGGGCTGCTTTACAAATGCCAGGCTGAATGTTTTGTCAGCTCGTGCCCAGCTGGAAGGAAGGATGCAGGGAGGAAGGAAGGGAGCAAGAGATAGGGAGGGATAAATGCAGAAAAATTGCGGTGGTTTTTATATACAGAGTCAGAGATCCAAAGCAGACATAGAAGAGCATGTGAAAAAATGTTCCCAACACCAGAATATAAACTCAGTCAGCCACCAGCAGATGACTTTGTTCAGCATGTCACAGAACACAATGTTTGTATGTTTACAACTGAATCAGCCACATGGCTGAACCTGCTCCGTGAGCACGCTGCTGTCAGGCTGGAGGCTTTTAACTGCAGCTTGTCACAGAGTGCTCGGAGCGCAGATGGCTATAAAGTTCGCCATGTTGGAGGACTGACAAAAGGTTTTTTTTTTTATACAATGTAATTACCACTTATAAAATAACAAAGAAACGATAGGGGTGGCGGTGAAGTGCGTATTTTAGGAGATGTCATGTATAAATTAGTGGTAACTTTACAACTTTTTGTTGCCGCTCCATTTATATGAGTCATGTTGACAGATTTATACTACTACAAGAAACGTGCTTGTGGCAGATTATTATTAACTTCGGCATCTGAAATTTTCTGAACAGTTTCCACTTGAGGTAAAGTGTCCGACAGAATGTCAACATAGTCTAAAAACCTTGATAAATAGCAGTTTTGTTATGGAGCAGTTTGTCATGAATTACATGGAGTCAAATTCAGCAAGAGATCAAGAGATGTACCCTGGATTTGCTAAATTCTTGCAAGATTTGTACATGTAGAGATTGTACATTGTGTTTCATAATGTGACAACGCTGTGGGTAGGTTTAGGGACAAAACACATCAGGTTAGTGTTGAGGAAAGATCATGGTTTGGGTTTAAAAGATCACTCTCACAAGATCCTTCATGGGTCTGGGGTTTCCCTCTAGAGTTGAGCAGCTGTCTGTAGTATTAACAGTAAAATGTACTCGAAGTATTTAAGTAAAAGTACTTGCCGGGCAGAATGTTGAACCTGCTGTAGATTATTGGGATATTTTAACATGTAAGCAGCTGTGTAATGTTACATCTGGTGGAGGTGCAGCACATTCTAACTACTTTATAAACTATTGGACAGTTTCATCTGTTGCATAGTATCATGTTTTATGAATTGATCGCTTCTTGTTTCTAAAATCTTAATGTAGAAAAGTAACTGCAAAGTTACTTTAAACAAAGGATGTTTGTTTAAATCCGTGACAAAGACCTAGAAGACCAGTGGCCAAGACACACTGGCTCTTTTAATTTTGATTTAGCAACTACAATAGAGGCTTTTAATATTTTCATCCTTGTTGTTTCTATTTTTTCTTGTATTTTGGAGTGCCTGAATTGCCCCCTCCCCTCCCTTTAGCCTAAGTAAATTAAATTGTACTTGAATAAAGTACTTCTAAAGTGCTTAGTTGCTTACCACTGCAGCCCAAGGACAGTCAGACCAGGTTCAAATAGCCCCAAGAATAATTGGGACCAATCCAAAATGTGGTTGACCCGACAGACCCAAACAGAGAGAACAACAGACTGATGCAGCACCAATTAACGAGCAGCAGCGGTCAAAAAGAGCAGCAATACATGTAATTTTTCGCAACATTTCAGAGTTCGCTTTCTCCACCTCTCCTCAAAAGAAGACATTTCTCTCCTGCTGTAATTATAAGGCTCCACATGCTGATAACAGGTCTGTTCAGACCCACTTGAGGATTATACATATTTACACAGACTCTCCTTCTGTAATTCAACAGGACCTTACCTGAGCTGATTAGACTGAATGTAATTTTAACCTGGTATGACTCAGGTCAGGGGTCATGTCTTGGTTACTATGGACCTGTGAAGAGCTCTTATGAACATTATGAACATCTTAGCAGCAAAATGTACAATAGTAAATCCAATATCAATGTTTCGTCACAGGACTTTCTCCCAGGAGGCGAGATTTGTGTCCCAAGTTATTTGTTATTTAAAGTTTTAAGTTACATAACTTTTGATCACATGACGTCATGTAACATACTTATTTTAACCTAAATCATGATCCTTTCCTAAGTTGTTTTGTTGCCTAAACCTAACCAAACTGCAATTCTTTCACAATTTTGACAACGTGTTGGATGATACATGGATGACAATGAAAGTCACCTGACCATGGATCTGCTCTCATTAACAGAAGTTAATAGAAATGATTGATGCATCACCTGGATGCAAAATTGGACTTTGGTGTGTGCACTACGTGTAATTTGAAGGTGCAAAGTCGTATTATTTGTGCACAGATTAAAGAGCTTGGGTTGGTTAAATCACTGATGTGTTCATGTTAATTTGTCTACTTAGGAATGAGACTCAGCAGTCAACCAACTTTCTCCAAAATCATGTATTGCACCTTTGAGGGTTAACAACTGAGTAGAAGTTTCCATTTGAAAAACCCCGAAACAAATACAGATGGAGTCGTAGTGCACAACTTGAGCAAATGTACCAAATGTTTTCCACCTCTGATTTGGACCACGCTGTAACATCTGTGAAGTTTTAACATTTAAAGGGACAGTTCACCACAAAATCAAAACTAGATATTTCCCCCTGGCCTGTAGTGCTGTTTATCCATCTAGATCTTTTTTTTGGTGTGAGGTTCAGCGTTTTGGAAATATTGGCTGTAAAGATGTCTTCCCTCTCGCCAATATAATGAGACTAAATAGCATTCGGCTTGTGGTGCTCAAAGCACCAAAAATACATTTGAAAAATTCAAAACAAGCTAAAATTATGATTTGGTTACTCAAGATAATCCACAGACCTTGTTGTGAGAAGTTTCATGTAGAAACTACTTCCTTTCTACTTGAAAGAAGTAGATTCGAAAGTAGTCTGATAGATTCTACCGCAGAAAGAAATGATTTTGAGCACCACAAGCCAAGCGCCTTTTAGTCCCATTATACCGGAGAACACAGACGATGCCTCCAAAACTCTGCAACTCACACTGAAAAAAATCTAGATGGATAAATAGCACTACAGACCAGGGGAAGAACGTCATTTTAATTTGAATGTGAACTGTCCCCTTAAACTTTTTATTTAGTTGTCATTCTTATCCATAAATCTCTCTCTCCTCAAATCCATAATCTAAATCTGTCTCACAGACATCACAGGGTGAAACGATTTATTTCTGGGTTCAAAGAGAGTTAAATATTTGTGTGATCTGGTCTCTTAAAATACTGCATACTGTTCAATCTCAGTGCTTCCTGGTGCCTGAATGTGGGGTATGTATGTAATACACTAAAAGCTGTGTTTCCTCAATGGTTCAAGGCTAAAGTTAATTAGCAAACCAAATAGCTGAACATTTCTGTATTTTCCATAGAGAGAGATGAAAGCAGCCAACAGCAGCCAGAAAGCTGAAATCACATTCGCTGATCTGATAATGAATTGGCTTTGTAGCGTATATGTCACTGTTCTGAATGCACTGCCGTTTGAAATAGCACTTCAGATGATATATATGTGAACACGCCCTCCTCTCTCGCGGGCTCGTTATGCTGCGTCATCATGATTCAACCCCTCTACCTAATCTGTATATTACCGGCCGTTATGTCGGCCTTTGAAGACTCGCTCCTGAACTTTTCTGTACATTTTGCCCTTCGATTAGTCATGCAACCGCAGTCCTGTAGGACCTCATTACTGTTGGTTATCATTTTAATCTAGTGAGCTGCTACAGGACTGCTGGAGGAGGAGGAGGAGGAGGAGGAGGAGGAGGAGGAGGCCATGCTAGAAATCTATTAAAAGGGAAGTGGACATGGATGAGTGGTGGAGGAGTGACTCCATTCCCCTCAGCCCCTCTCTCTCTCTCAGATTCTGTTTCTTTCTGTTTCTCTCTCTCTTCATCTCCTTTTTTTTTCTCCTGCTTTCATTTTCTTTCCTCTCTCTTCCCCACTTTCTCGGTCTCAGTCGTTATCCCTCGGCCTCTCTTTCCGTCATCTCTCCTCTGCCTCTCTCAATCTCTCTCTCTCCGGGGTTTTCATCTTGACCTTCAGACACCTCCTCCTGGTGCCACTTTAATAACTTACGGGGGAAATAGGAAATGTGGTCTCAAGTCAAAATTGAAATGGGTTTTTCACTGCAGGCTGTTGATATTCTGGTGGCAGAATAAGGGAAGCTGCTTCCAGAATATTTTTCATCAAGTTTGTGCTCGGCATCATCTCGCTTAATGAAGAGAAATGATGTGATGCAAAGTTTCCTCTCTGACCTTAAAACCTCATTTTCTTGACCTGAGGTGTTTCCTTCTGAGCCGGAACAACTTGTCTGTTCATTTAGATTAACAAGTTTTGAAGAATGCTAATGTTTGTCCTCCAATTATTCTGTATTGATGCTGCAGAAAGTGGATTGCAGTATATCCCTGCAGTATATATGGAACATGACTTTTGAAGGACTGCACCTCACTTATTCTCATATTCAATTAGCCCCTTATCGTGTAGTTTTCCCCTCTTCCCTTTAGCCAGCAGCTTTACGCTTATTAAAGTTGTCTTTTTTCACACTGATGGACAGTATACATAATATATATTCTCTATCATCTTGTTCACGCTTTTAATTGAAACTGTATGATGTTTGTATCAAGGGAAATACTCAAACCCAAAGCCATAGCTGCATTCCAGATCACATACTTTTTTAAGCTTATAGCACATCCTGCAGCTGCCCTTTCAAAGTACATACTTTTGCATGTATGTGAATAATTTAGACAACTGCGTTACAACATTGTGCCGTGAACTTTGACCCTAATGCTTATAAATGTGTAACCTGAAATTTGAACTGAAAATAAAGTATGCAAAAATATGTAGTATTTAGACTTGAATGCGCTTTCGTCTCATTGCAGCTTCTGTTTCGGGCTGTAATGGTATGAATTTTCTCTTACCACGGCGTCAAAGCAACTTATTACTGCTGCATAACGATTTACTGTGACTGCCGTAATGATTATGTTTTATTGGACTTTATTGAAGCACACTTTCATTAGCGCAGCATAGCTTCTTTAAGGAATAGACCAGCATGTAAGTGTGTGAGATGTGCGAGTGGGAGAGCAAACAGCAGGCGAGTGACGATGCTGCTCATTGTCAATCTGGCAGTAGATGTACAGTTCAGGTTGCAGTGTGTCAGTTAATAAATGCTGCAGCCTCTGAAGACCAAGAAAAGTGTTGGTGCAGTTAAGTAGGCTATACACTGTGGGCTTAAGGCTGCCGGTGGCTGTTTGTTTCTGGTTGCATCCTATCTGGATCTCCATCGCAATGAGAAACAACAACAACTACCGAGCTACCAACCTACATGCTGAAAATGTAGCAGCTGTTACCCTTTTCCTTTTTTTCTTTTCACTTAATGACATTGTAATGCCGGGGTTCGCCGCCTTACGTGCAAATGTTCCGAGTTGCAGGAGCACCATTGCTGTAGTGATTTGCTTGAAGAAATAAACAAGACAGAGTGTTTTTCATCTATAGCAGAAAAATAATGTTTGGAGCCAGACCTTTCTCCAGCATTGAACACTGTGGAGATAAGCCGGGCTATGTCAGACCACCCTAAGGCTGACATTTTTGTTTTTATGCCTTCAGGATGACTTGTAATAACTTTGGTGACCCCTTTACTTTCCATTTACACAATCGTGTCAAAATTTAAATTTGTCCAAATCTTTGCAAAATAATGTCATTCCCATCAGCCTCGGTTATATTTCTTGCTTCCATGCACTCGCTTTTCGGATTGCATCCATGTGCGGTTGCTCACATTAGGCCATCCTCACCAAAACTCAAGAAGTCGTGCATTTTAGAGCGTAAACATGACACACATTTACATGCATGACCTTTCACCATCCAATTGGTTCAGCTGTATGTAACGGAAAGTTACAGTCTGGTCTTACAAAATTGTTACAGGTGATCATAATGTAGAGAATGAAGTTTTAAATTTACAATTATTGACTTTTCTACTCCAACTCATAATCTTTCAAGAGAGGATCACAATACATCTAAGAATGTTAATGAACACATGACAAGCATTAACACAATCATGTTAGCATTTTCATTGTGAGCATGTTGACATTAGCATTTAGCTCAAAGCACCACTGTTCTTAAGAGCACCATGCGGGGCTGCTAGCGAGGATGTAGAATCATATCGTATTTTATACGAATTCTCCCCAAATTCAGCCTGATATATTTGGTCTCTTTGAACCATGATACAGAAAAAAAGTGCCAAATCCTCAGCATTTAAGAAGCTGGAACCAGCAAATAATGAGTGATTAATTAATCATCTAATCAATTCAACATGAGACCATTTATTTATCCTTCTAGTTAATTCATCTGAAGGACAAATTGGCTGTAGCTTACATTTGACGTTGTACTCACATAAAGAGTGATTCATCCCATTTTGTCACTCAGATACACTCACAGTATATTTGTGTTTTATCTGCAATCATTGTCACGACTCTGGACGCTTGCTTAGATGTCTCTGGAGAAAGAAATCTAATCTGAATGCTTCTACTTTGTCAAACAAGAGATTTGGTGAAATGATAACGATAATAATAATGGTACTAAAAATAAATTTGATCATTACAGCCCTCTATTCAAATGTACTTTGCTATCAACTGCACCAACATTAGACAGTCACAGCCATTCATCTCTCTCTCTCTCTCTGACTGCCTGCATTACCATTAAATGAGATACAACAGTTGCTCTCTTTTATCTCGGCAATTCCATTTCAACATATTGGTATGAGGAATATGATGTGGAAGCACCCAGAGAGCGTTCACTGATATTAAACAATATGGCTGGAAACAATGTGACTGTTTTCCAATTTAATTTCATAGTGAATAACCTGCGAATTTGATTTGATTTTATTCTCTTCCCTCACTGTGGCTCGAGATAGAGACAGGCACCGCCTTGACTCGGCGGGGGCGGGGTAGTTGGTGGTGGTAGGGGGGGGCAAGAAATGGAGAATGGCATCATTAACATTCTCTGACAGTTAACGTTTCAATCTCGCTCCGTGGCAGAATCCCAATATTGACATAAAATACCAGATGACAATAAGGCGGTTGGGGAAAAAAGGGGAGAGCGTTGGATTTGGGATGCGGCCCGGGCCTGACTGGGGTTGTGGCCGCTCCAATCTAATCAGCAACTGTGTGATTGGAGAAGCTGCTGGGAGGGAACGAAAAGAAACGGGGGGGAGGAGACGGAGAAAAAAAAAAACAAAGATCCAACAGATGCAGGGTGCTCTGTGAAAATTATTGTGGGAAAAACAATTTCATTTCAAGATA
This sequence comes from Lutjanus campechanus, assembly GCA_027495735.1. Taxonomy (NCBI): domain Eukaryota; kingdom Metazoa; phylum Chordata; class Actinopteri; order Lutjaniformes; family Lutjanidae; genus Lutjanus; species Lutjanus campechanus. Next base: position 14,900 of record JAJHUR010092584.1, read on the forward strand.
ATTGATGTCAAACTCATTCTGAAAGTTTGGTTTCAGTTTGGGATCTCCTGGGAAATAACTTCTTGTATATGTTCTGCTTCACAGGTTGTTCCTATTTTGCATCCTGAATTTACATTTTTGGCATTGTGCTGATGCTCTAAACCCAAAAATAATGAGTGCAACAGCAGCTCCACATCCAAGGTTGCAAACAGTTCATGCAGTCAAGTACAGGGCTGCAACTAAGGATTATTTTTTATTTATTTATTTATTTATTTTTTTTTTTTCTATTTGCACCTGGGTGAGAATAGGTACACAGCAGCTATTTGGCTATTCTGTTTGTTTTAGTTTAGCTAGGAACAAAGTCTCTGTAGGAAACAGGGTGTGGTGGGTGAATGGGTCAGTGTTGCGTTTTGTTTACCTCAGAGGTCGAAAGTCAGAATGACCAGGAATTACATCACACCCGAGTTGACTGCATTCCAGTACAACAAGTTGGAAAAAACTTCTTTTGTGCCTGATAACAATGCATTATGCTGTATTCTGCACATACAAACACTGTAGCAGCATGACGACACACAGTACTGTGTGTAAAACTGATACCGTTGATGTGCGGAGCAGCCATGTTGGAACTTCAGGTGGCACTCCAGCTGAAATTTCCGATTTAGAAGTCAGAATTTCCGGGTTCTCAGTTCAAATTGAATGCACCATAAGCACAGGACTTTGCCCCAGCAGACTGGGGTTTGATGCTGCGTTCGGGACAACATCAGAGGTTGTAATTTCGTGATTGAAATGTTCAACTTCTGACCCCAAAGCATCCCAGGCGCAAAAGTTGTTGACTTTCTTTGGTATGTGTACACTCAGTTGAACCCTCAGCAGTGCAGCCTCCTAGCATAAATGACACAGAGGTAACAGACACCATCATACATTTTATTCTAGAGCACTTAATAACATTGGCAACATATTTTGAGATCAATTTACGTGCAGCACAGGTTGTTTTATACGATAGTCTGTATTATTTCAGGCTTCCATGGGAGCAGCCATTGTAATGTTACTTTGAGTGAACTTCCATTGTACATTTTCTAGTAGGAGGTCGGAAATTTTCAAGTTCCAAATTGTCTGGAATGCAGCAGAAGTTCCAACCTGAGAGACTTCATTTGTGAGTGTAATATGAAACTGGAAGTCAGTGTTAACACATTATTTTCAGGGTTTGTGTGTGTGTGTGTGTGTGTGTGTGTGTGTGTGTGTGTGTGTGTGTGTGTAAGTAGCGTTATTTACACCCTGGGTGCATATAACATCTGCCTTATTTTCTATCATTAATTACATTAATTAATACAATTTCTCACAAGCACAAGGTGACATTTTCAAACAGCTTGTTTTGTCAGAGCTACAATCAAAGACATTTCTAGCATTTTTCACCATCATCTAACTCAAATTTTTTTTTTTTTTTGCTCCCAACAGCAGATCCAGGACGCTGCTGACCAGGGGGTGATGTTTGTGGGATTTGTCCAGGAACCCTAC
>JAJHUR010092585.1:0-17892 GCA_027495735.1 Lutjanus campechanus
AGCAATCGTTAGTTACACACACACTTTCAGTTTGTACCATCACTAGGGCTGTCACTCAACCTGTATAACACAGGATTTATTGAAAATTAAAATGCATATACTAGAGTTTCACAGACAACCAGAGAAGTAATCCATCAGAATTTGTTGAAAAGAATGACACGTAGAACGACGGGCAAATTTGCAACTGTCACGCAACATAATAATTGCCCTAATTATGGAGACTCAGATGCACGTTGTTTTGGTGGAATGGGGTTGCTCATTTCACGACACCCCAGATCTCCACAGAGTAAGGGACTGTGTTGGAGTCTTCACGTGATATCTAGCTGTGACATTTCACCAAATAAACAAGTTGACAGTTTTCTGAGGATGTAAGAAGAAGGTCTGCCCAATGCACACACATGAGTGTGTGTATGCACCATAGACTGTATGATAAGCAGGTGTGTACAGTGTGTGTGACAGAGGGACATTTAACAAATAGCCCACTTGGTGGAAATTAATCTTCGAGAGGCCAGGTTATCCCATTCTTTCTGAAAGGTTTTGGGCTGAAAGTTAAAGTGGGATTTATTTCATAATGCCAACAAATACTCTTACTGACTCCTCCAGTCACACTGAGAGCAGCAAAGGACTTTAATTGATGCCTAAAAAGCACAAACTGGCGCTTAAAAATTCACCAGAATGCAGGTAAAGTGTCTGACACTCAAATTCTTATTTTTCCACACTGAAGGTGGCAACCGTAACTGTTAAAAAAAAAACGCTGAAAGTGTCAGTAATGTAAGTCAAAATACTAAAATGTGTGCTTCTTCTCTTTTCTTTTTTAAACCCTAAATGTTAGTTTGCTATGGATTCTGAGCTTGGCTATAGATTATGATGCAAATGTTCTGCCTTAAACATTAAACATGTCAATCAGCACAAGCAGATGGCAAAGTGTTAAAATCTCAGCACGTCGGCAACCTGCAATACAGGAATGAGTCTGGTGGTGTTTGAGTATACTTGTAAAGTTGGGCTCCACCACAGTTTTAGTGCAGTGTACTTTTTTAAGTAGTGCCTATGTTATGCAAATAGTTCAGGGTAATTCAAGGCCAACAACATAAGTAACAAGTTATTTAACCTGAAGTGCAGCCTTGATTTGCATTTAACAAGCTCCCCTCATACTCTCAGGCAGCTATCTCTGACTTTCAGGACTTTCGGCGAACATTCATGCAGCTATAATGGTGAATAACTTACACCACCTTAAATCGGAAGAATCTGAACTATCCATTTAACAGCCATGTACTGTACTGAGATTGAAAGGTGGACCTATTTTTTTTTGTTTTTAAATAGATTATGAGCTTAAAAGAATGGTATTTTGTGTAAAAAAAAAAAAAGAGATAATGTCAACCCTAAAAAGAACTGGATGACTCAAGTCCTGCATCTCCCCGTCAGCCTGTCAGAGTTTATTTCACAATTATGACCTGCTCACTGCACATTGTCCCACTTATTATACAGTTACCTACAAAACAATTCAATAATTTGACACAAAATATTGCATAAAAAATAATTTATTGCTCCTCCAGAGCAGAACTGGGTCAGTAGCAACCAGCATAGCAACAGTCTGTTGTACAAAAATACAGACCTTAGAATGCTGTAATTGACCGATCAGAATCAAGATTTTAATAAAGCTGTGTAATAATCACCACTAACTCGCTACAGCTTTAAGTTGCAGATGACAGATCACCAAAGTGACTCACATTGTTGATCATGCAGAAATGAAAAATGTGAGTGTTACATCCCAGGCTTGTTTGTAATGGGAGCCACGCGCACGCGACTGTCTCTCATTAGAAGACTGAGCTGTCTAATGGGTGGCCATTTGTCTGGAGATGCTTGATGGGAAGTAATGGGCAGAGGATGTGAATTAATAAACAACGCCCCATGGTACATGTGTGGACAATTAATAGCGCTTAATGAGAAAGAAGATGGATGACCGGAGGGGGCCGGTGATGGACCTGAGTTTAACAAAGTTGGGTGTTCGGGGCAACTCCTCCATCGCCTCACTAAGAGAGACACATAACTTAATGGGGGTGAGAAGTTGGGGACAGAAAGCTTTTAATCATGGAAGGCAGGCATTAGGGAAGCTAGCTGAAAGTAAAACACAACTCATTTGTCTTGTATGGTATTTGCATTATGAGCCACAGCTGTATTTTATCTTACACCACATTGGTTGCAATTTCCTGCTCCTTTTCTTTCCACATGCAGTTAATAAGGGTCATGGTTGAGTGTGCAAAGATTACGTGGGACTCTTTTCTTTTTGTCTGTGCTCTTAAATCTGCCCAGGGGCCAGGTGACGTCAAATAGATGTGCCTACACCAAAGTTAAAAAACTTTTGTGTAGGCAGCATTGTAGCACCATTACATTTGTTAGTCATTCTTTGCTGTGTACTGCTAGAGATCAAAATATCTTTCCTCTATCAGAGCAGCATAGTTATGAATCCTGGTCTGCTGTATCTAGTTGGTGATTTAAGGGTGGGATGGTACACCCACCCTCTTTTAACCTGCCGTTCCCTCTCCATCCTTTAGTAGCAGAGCGTAGTGTCATTTGAAGATTTTATCTTATTATTTAACAAACAATAATGAAAAGCACAGCAAACAATGTAACACAGCTGCATTACTAGTTGGCTTAATACAGCTTAAAGGAGCAATATGTAACAGTTTTGCATCCAAAAACGAGTACTGCAGTCCAAGTAGCCAGATGGAGCCATACTGCTGAAGCAAGTTGTTTCCCATAACACCCTCCTCCCCAGACTTGAGGAAGCTCAGGCAGGCTGCAGGAGCACTGCAGGAGCACTGCAGGAGCACTGCAGCAGCCCAAGATGAGTGCAACAGTAAATTTACAATAATTGTATATAACTGTCAGCTGTCTGTTAAAGTTGAGCCTGTTCAGTTACTGCCTGTCTCACTGCCTGCCAGACTCCACTAACATATTGTTTAATTTAACTGTTCTAAAAGATTATTAATAATTTCCTATGTCTCATAAACACTTAATCATTAGGTGAACATTTTTAACTTTAATTAACATGAAACAGGCAAACAAAAACACAAGTTATGGACTGGAATAGAACTTTCAAAGTGTGGTGTTGTTGTCAGAAAAGTGAGTATTTCATATGTTTACTTAATATCTGATGACATATCATGGTCATATTATGTTTATTACAGAAAATATATTATAGATATCTCCTTTAAAAAACAACAATGTTTAGCTAACCAACCTCATTTTCTTCATGCTGAATCTTAATATTACAGGTTTGTGGTGTTCTTATTGGATATTTTATTGCCACATTGTTTCCCCTCTGATAATGCAAAGTGTTTGTTTAATTTTTACCCTAACTGTAGTGAAAATGTGCCCAGATATCAACTTGTTTATTTCTCTCAGTCCCTATTGTTGTTGCTGTGTGTGTAGGATTTAGTAGCATCTAGTGGTGAGCTTGCAGATTGCAAACATCTCACCTCACCCTCCCCTTCCAAGTGTGTAGGAGAACCACAGGTGGCCATGAACCTCACGAAAAACATGAAAGGTTGTATCTAGAACCAGCGTTTAGTTTGTCCATTCTGGACTACTGTAGAAACATGGTGGTTCAGCATGGCAGCCTCTGTGGAGGAAGGTTGTGTGTAGAAGGGAAAGCCCAGACCTGTGAATGAGTGATCATTTTAACCCAAGCCATGATCTTTCCCTAACCGTCAACAAGTCTTTCTTTCTTAATTGCGTCATAAAACATAATTAGCTTCAACAACCTGCACAATGAAGAAACTGTGCAGACAAATCAAGCCCGCATTCAATGGTAACGAAAATTCAACAATCGCTATTTTCAGGTTATTACACACTAAAGAACACATACTTGAGTATTCATTCACTCATTCAATCAATCTTCATTTTAACTCGGAAATACATTGAGGCAGAGACCTCAATTTCTGACATATTCTGCCAATAATGCCCTGTAAATTTTGCACACAGGACCTTTAAAAAGTACAGAAAGACCAAAGTTGTTTATGGGTTGGCTTGATAGTCACGGGTGAACAAAATAAACTGTTTTTAAATTTACAAATTGCCTGCAGCCTATACCATATCTATATTACTTAGTGAATGTTTAGCACTCATTTGATTACATATTAAACTTCCTCTCCTTCTGCATGCTGCCAACTTTTGGAGTGTTTATTTGTTTTTGTTGTTTGTTTTTTTTGCTGCAACCAACCAACCAAACCAACTTTTTTTTCTTCATCCTGCAAAGTAAGAGAAAAGTTTGAGGAGTTTGGGAGTGCAGAGGCCATTCATATTCATAGAAGAGAGTGAAGGGAAGAAGCATTACAAAACATGGAGCCCATTCTGAGCTTGGTGATTCAGCACTGGGCTTGTCTCTATCAGATAAGATGACAGACTAATATTGATGGGTCTTGTCCTTGCTCAAGCTGATACTGTACAGTGCACAGAGATGCGGGGCCGCACCATTCCCCTGGGCTTCCCCTTGGCTTTGCAGCACAGCCGGAGTGACAGACAACTGCTCCAGGTGGATAATCCTCTGAGGTGAAGAACAGAATTGGTAATGAGAATCTGAGCAAGTAGTGGCCGTTGTATTTGAAGCAATGAATAGCAAGCACATTTTTTTCCAATTATTGACAAAATGCCCTTCACCTGATGAGGTCCAGGAACAGTGCCTGTGCCTGTGATGAGTCCTTGCTTGTTCAATTCGGTGCAAAAAAAAGGGGGAGGGGGAGCATCCGTCTTGGGTTACTGAACAGGTGCTCGCAGGGATCATGTTTACTGGAATTATTACCTGCAGATTGAAAATGATGTATTTGAAATTCAAATCTCTGTGTAAACTCTGGTTTTGTCTTTGTAAAAAAGGTGGGGGGAAGGAGTGTTTTGTTTGTTTCTTTCCCCTTTTGTTTTGTCCTGTTGTCATTTTGTTTTTGGGGTTTTGTTGCCATTAATTGCTGTGACCTGTGTTATATTGGTTATTATTATTATTATCCCTACCAGGGGATCATGCGATTGCTTCTATGTTAGTGTGTGTACATAAGTGAGTGTGTGCATGTGTGCGTCTGTGATCAACATGCCTTCAGCTTGTCCGGAGCTAATCCTTAATACCACTGGGCTGGTCAGCCTAATATCTTTGGGTGCACATTCATGACTGTATGCTGAAGGACCTCTGTGATTCACAAATGTTGAAAAAAATTTGAAACACCCTTTATTTAAGCCTTGAAAACCCTTTTTCATGCCTTTGTCTGTTTTTATGGCCAGAGGCATTATGTTTTCAAGCTTTCCCATTGTTGTGAAAATGATATCTCAAGAACTCATAAGTACTTTGGTGGTCAAAGGTTAAGGTCACTGTGACCTCATGCCTGCCCCGTTCTCATGAAGGCAATGTCTTAGGAACGCTTGGAGGGAATTTATTCAAACTTGGTTCAAGCACCCACTTGGACTCAAGGATGAACTCATTTGACTGTGCTGTTTAAAGTTCAAAGGTCAAAGTGAGGTATTCTCACTAGACACTTTTGTTGCCATAATTCAAGAAATCATATGCTAATTTCTGCAAAATTACACACAAATATCCTCTGTACTCCTCTGTAAAAATAGTTTCTGTGTGAGGACAGCATGTTTCTCACAGGACATTAATCACTAGAATCATAAATGTATGGTGATTACTTACATTTTGCCCAAAATACACTTTATGTCTTTTATTAAATTCCTTCAAAGTTGCAGGTCAGCGTAATTACTGTATAAGTTCCATGTTAAATTCCTCCAAAGTCTGAACTACATATGTACATTATATGAGTCTGGACAGACATGGATGTAAACTGCAACTTGACTGGTTGGTGGAGACATACAACTGCGAGACAGCAATTTTGTTTTTTGACTGCTCTGTTTAATACAAGCATTGACAGTTGACAAGTCAACAACTGCTTCAGACTGAAATCTTGTTTCTGCTCGGGGCAACATATGTTGGGGTTGTTAATGTTGGCAGAACTTTGCAAATCTCTGTTGGTTGCATGTGGCAGATGTGGTGGCATTGCAGTGGGTGCTTCACCATCCGTTGAGTGCAGATCTTCTCTTCTACTCGTACATTATTTTCCAAAACAAAACATTTGATCCAAAAATTGAAAAAAACATGACAGTTTAGGATTTTTTCTCTGGTGATGAGAGGTTTTAAAGTCTGTTTGGCAGCCTGTCCTTGTCTTCTGCCCACTGAATTGTGGGATAACCTTCAGAAGCTCTGTGGGAGTCCACTGGAACTAGCGGGTAGAGGACAGATAGACTGCAGAATAGATTTTACTTTATTTCTAAAAGCCCATCTACATTTCTCAACAGTTCAACAATTTATCTGGTTGAGTCTAAAAAGCCTATGCAAATATGCTGACTAAATATCACTTTTCTCTGTATCTGCTGCAGCATTTGAAACTGTGAGCTTTGCTTCAACACCCACTATCTTAAAGCTAGTGGCTATGTGTAGCACAGAATCCAATATGTCTTCCAATAAGTTCCACTGAAAAGCCATTAGACCCACTGTGCTCCTTCCATTGAAAAACCTAATGGCCTTCTGCTTGGGACAGGTGCTCCACAAATTGCTTCCTCTAAATGATTAATGAGTGAAGATTTATAAGAGGGGCGGCCCAACTGTGTGGTCTGTGTGTGCGAGGAGTGTATGTGCGTGTGTGCATGTGATTGTGGAGTGTAGAGCAGCCTGTTTAAGTTAGAGTTTCAGCACAAATCTACTCATTGATCCACATTCAAAGCATGTTGCATTCCCTTCTATTCGCTTTATCAGACTCAGCGAACGCTTTCTTTTGTGGATCTCATGGTTTCCCCCAAACAATGTCACATGAGTGCCACTTCTCTGCTGCTGAGAAACACTCTCCACACACTGGGAGGCCGTTCAAAAAAAGAGAAAAGGAGAGAAATGATACCCCCATTTCAACACTCTAAAGTACCCAGCAGACACTGTGAGTACTTCTCCACATGTGATTGCATGTGATAATTTGATTACAAATTATGCAAAACGGCATTAAACCAATAGGATGATTAATTTAACTCGCATGTATTTTTTCACACGTGTAAAGTGCTTCACAGGTAATAAAGAATCTAGATTATGTTTCTTCAACGTGAAGTCAGGGACCCCCAAGGGTCCTCAGAGTCACTGCAGATGAGCCTCCAATTTATTGTTTGATAATTCGTTTTTCTCTTTTGTTTTTGTTTAATTGTTTCTTTCCGAAATTTAAAACATGTTTGAAAGTGCACATTAGCAGAGTCCAACATGTGTAAAAGAAAAACAAATGAACAACTCCTGCCCAAAGAAACAAGCATTTTAAAGGACAGTTCACCCCAAAATGTAGGAATTATTTTCTTTCTATTAGAAAGGAGGTATTTCTGTTAGATTCTACTGCAGGAAGAAAGTAGTTCCTACATGAAAATGCTCAAAACAAGGTCTGTGGATTATTTTAAGCCACCAGGTCATTATTTTTGGAACGAAACACTGGTTTTGAATTTTTTAAATGTCTTTTTTTGGTGCTTGGAGCAACACAGGATTTGTGCCAGTTACTTATATTTGAGAGAAGGCAGAAATCTCTACGGCCAATATCTCCAGACCTCTGCAACTCACACCAAGACCGTATAGATGGATAAATAGTACTACAGGTCAGAGGAAAAATATGTATTTTTGGTTTTGGGGTGAACTGTACCTGTACCTGTAATTTACACAACATTGACAAAGAGCCACATTAATCCTTAATCCCCTAAATCACCATATGGCATGATCCATAATGGAGAAATGGTAATCATGTATCAATATTGTATATATTGTATCAATATTTCATAGTTCAATATTGGAGAGAAAAAGTTATATTGTAGTTTTATGCCAGTGAAACGCTTGTGGTAGTGCGAACACGGTCACAATGAAATCAGATGCAGGATATTATTTCTGCACTTTTTGAACCTCTTTGGGATCTTTGTAGTTTTAAAGGAACACATTTGATCACCATGCAGTCTTAAGGAGGATGGGTGGCTGCACTGCATCTTGGAGAGATGGATGCATGTAAAAAAAAAAAAAGGAATCAAGTGAAAAATATCCTGGAGACATTCAAATCTGGTATCAACAAAATATGTTGTCAGCAACAATTATTTAGTTATACATAATATATGAATGTGAAGATTCTGATTAAATATACTGTATAATCCAGACAGTGTTGCCCCAGAATGTTAGTTTTGAAACCAGACATATCTGTAGAGCTCATGTCTTCATTTGCTCTGGCAAGTACATCTGCCCCCGTCCATTTAGACAGAATTCCACCAGCCTCGGATTCGGATTAGAGGGGGGTGGTTGCCCTCTTGAGTCCACCAGTGTTTTGAAGCCTCATATTTATGAATGTCCAGGTGTTCCATCTCTCTCCTCCAGCAAAAAAATAGCCTGCGAATTTACCTTGGGTATAACAACACAGTTTTTTATTAATTCAATATCTTTTTATTGATTTACGACACAGCCCAAGACAAGAGCGTAGAAGTCCAGGCACGCTGTCCACATAAAAATACCACAGCAAGGGCAACTTTGCAGTGACGTGTTAATGTCGCTTGACAGACGTTCAATGGAGAAACTATTCCTTAATGTGCATGCCTCCAATTCAGGGTGTTAGACAGACATTGAGCTTGTGTTTAAGACTCTTTTCATTTTGAAAAATGGGAGTCCCTGCTGTGAAACTGAATGAGGGGAGAAGTCTCCCAAAAGCTCTGCAGTGTGTGTGTATGTGTGTGGTACTTTGTTGTAGCCACACACTGCTAGGCAGCAATGATTAAATTTAGAAATTGGTGGGCTTACTCTGCCAGGAGTGTTCACATTACCATGCTGCTCATTTAGGAAAAAAATATATAGCTTTGAAAGATGAAATACCAAATATTCCTTTTTTTCCTCCTTCCTCAACAGCCATATGTTCACAGTTCAGAGGCAGAAACTCTGTATTGCTGACGGATGTCAGATAAAAAAGCATTATCGCTGCGCAATATGGCCGTAATTATCTTGACCTAGTGTCCTCCTGCTCAGTCAGTTCTCTGGCACAGCGACATGGGGCCACAGTAATGGCTCTCGAATCATTTTCACCTTCACCACTGCCATGCTGAGAATTCAAATCACATAAAGAAAGCCAAGGCTCAGATTGGCTCCCAGATTAGCTGCTTATCCTGAATATCTTCCCTGCAACCTCCAAGGGCACCAATCAGAGAGAAAAAATGATTTCCTCACATTTTTTTTCTCAGCCTAGCTGTATAAATTGCCGCAATTTTGAATCAATTCTGGAGGACATAGGGTAATGAAAAATGCAATTGTAGTTAGGGGCATTTTTTACTGAATTGTAGCACTCATTGATTTGGACAGTTGAACTGTTTTTCTGTGCATGCTGATGTCACAGTCCTTGAATTTAATGATAGCATTAAATGGAACATTTTGTGCTTTTCATGCCGATGTCCAGTCAGTGTTGATGGGAAATGTAGTGTTAAAACAATAAATTCTTCTGTGTGTGCTACACTGACCAAGAAAGCTGAGTTCTCCTGCTCCAGCAGTCATGCCAGCAGTGCCTACTGTAGTAACCTCCACCCCTCAGTATAATATTGTGAAGATATGTAATTACATTAATTAATTACAAAGACTACATACGCAGAAGTCATGAAAGTGATGTCATGACTTTGTCCCTCCACAAGTTAACGTTAGCTACTGAAGCTTCCCAGCTGATAAAAAGACCAGGAGTCGCTGAATAAAACACATCAGGTAAGATAACGTTCGAAGGAACAGCAATGTTGGTGTGTGTGATGTATATTGTGCAAAATAAGACAAACTAACTTCGACAAACCAACAACAAACTGCAACTTTATCTTGTAAAATTATCTTTTAAATTGATATGTATAATTTATGACACAATTCAAATGGGAAAATGATTTGTCCCCTGACATAGACTACTACTCATATTTTTTCCGATGTAAAGTTGCACAGGGTGCACCAGAGGGGCCGTGACTTTGTCAATCTACAGCTTTTAGGTCTTTTTTTTACACTGAGTGCAGGAAAAACAATTTTTGCAGCAGGATAACTCAGCTTTCTCGGTCTTGGTTGCTATAATTGACTACATTTACCATCAACACTGCCTGGACATTCACATGAAAAGATCTGAATATTCCCTTTAAAGGCTTTCAGGGCATCATTACTGTTTGACTCTCAACTGAACAGCTACAGTAACACAGAAGTGTTTCTGAATCGATGCATGAATCCACTGAGCTTTGTAGAACATTAACAATTTATGAATTTTAAAAAGCCCTCTCAGAAATTACTCAACCATTTAATTTCCAGAAGCCATGTAATTAAATGTTTGTGAATATTTCTTAGGAAAATAAGTCAAGTGAAAGTAAAAAGTAAATAGTCACCTTTCCAGATATGGCAGAATTTTTCCCATTGCCTCGCATTTTCTTCTCCTTTTTTTTTTTTATATTTGTGGCGACTTTGAATGAAAGAATGGAGTTAATTACACATCTCAGTGGTTTTGCTCTGTACCTTATGGTCTCTTATTAGGAAGTCCAGAGTGTGTGCACTGTTTACTTATGGAGTAATTTGTTTACAGGACTTAATTTGCTTTTATACAAAATTCAATCTAGCCAGAGGCTAATCAGCCAATTGCATGTCCTGGCTGGACTGCTGTCTCCCCTGATGGTTTCAGTCTATTATGATTGATCAAACATCTCAAATCAATTGGTTGGCACGAAATCAGGAAATGATTAGAGAGAAAAATCTGCCAGTTTGATGTAAAACCCAGTCCCCCATCTCTCCTTCAGGTTAGTAGGTCATTAATCTGCCTCCAATCACCACAGTGTCCATTGCTGCTTCTGCTTCTTCTGGCTGTCAGAAACCCATTAGACTCTTCTCAGACTGAGGGAAGTGTCTGGCCCGTCACTTATGTGCACCCGGCCACCCCATCGCATCTCCAGGCCATTCAGACACGTTGTAAACTTTCCTGTCACTGCCAGCTAGTGGAGACAAACACTAACTTTATTTTTTGAATAGCTGATTAAAAGGCTCGATTCAGTTAGTCTTCTCTGATCTCACTTTGAATGTGTGGAACAGCTCCTAGGGGAAGGTCGGGGAGGGGACTTCCAGAGGAGTAATATCCCTCTGTGAGCAAAAAAGAGAACTAAAAGAAATAATGTTTAACTGCCTTGATGTGAAATTTTCATATTTTTTCCGAAAATGGCTATCCCTACACCAGGCAGGATCTTGACCCCAACGAGTTCAGAAATAATTTCAGAGAATGAAGACGAGAATTTCATCAGTTTAAGGCATGACCAGAACGTGTGTGTGTGGGGGGGTCAGCTGGGGATTGTGCACAGCGGATGCATTTGTCATCTGCTTCAAGGTAAAATTTTGAAAGTTTACATTTTGATGGATTCAATGCTGACCTTTAAACTGAATAAGACACATCCAACAGGTCTCTCCCACCAGCCATTATCAAACTGTGTACCCAGCTCAGGCGCATTTAATTTTATTAGGAGTAGAGTCCTTGAAAGACATAATTTGGTTCTAGATCTTTGAGATAAGTCCTCTAGATGTAATTTGAGTTTCTGCCTGAAACAGCACTGTGTAGATGCCGACAACAGTTGCGATTGACGTTATCATTTTCTGGCAATTTCAGAGAGCTCTGAGTGTGCACTTCAACCAACAAAACATGAAAATTGCTCGGCATGTGGTCTGGGCAGATGGTAACACAAGTAAACATAATTTATTGACAACACGTGCGCACTCGGGTGCATGTTGGTGAAGCGGTGTACATACCTGCAGTGATTTCACACTATTCAACTGATACACAGCTAGAAAGCCTTTATTTTCACTCCGGTGCAATTAAAAGACGCAGCTGTAAACAGCAAACATCCACAGCTGAATAAAAGGTAGAAAACTAGAAGAATGACAAGTAACTGGAAAAAATAGAGATCCAAAATATGAAAAGCAAATAAACACCACTAGTGTGTAAACTTGCATTAAAAAAAAAAGAAAAACAAAATAAACCTTATTGATTTGATATGAATTAGCAGGGTAAACACAGGTGTCACCAATTATACTTATTAAGCCTATGTTCCATTTAGTGTAGCAGAGCCTTTCCAGTTAGCTAGCATGTACAAAAGCAGCACCCTGACTCTGTTTGACCTGAACAAAATCAGTAATTAGTATCATTGGAAACACCTGTGACTACAACGCTATTTCATGTCAAAATGGCTGCTATGGATAAGCTCGATGTAAAATGATAACATGTGCAGCTTTACAAATGTTTTACGAGGAAAATCAAAGTGATTAACATGTTTTGACCTAAAGAATATACACAGTGTGTGTTGAGTAACACTGAATGTAGTGGTGCATTCATGTGCTCCTCAGATGGTCCAATTTCCCAAGTTGGGAAGTCGTTCTCCCAGCTTCGTGAACTTTTACGTCCTAATGTGGAAATGACATGGATGCTGCATCAGTGCTTTCTGTTAAAACAGTGGTTCCCAAACTCGTCACGGCATGCTCCCCCTTCAGAAGCTGAAAAAAGGTCACACCCCCTCAACCCACAATTATCATCAATCATTAAGAATAATTGTGCAAGCAACTGATAAAAGAGAAAGATCCAAGTTGAATTGAAAGTGAAATAAAAGGTCAACATGATGGCATCACCCAGTTAACTTCTCCTACACAAATCATTCTCATTTAACTTTGAATCAATCAATATTTCTCCCCCTGGTCATCTAGCCCACCATACAGTGGCTCCACAATTTTATTACTATTTTCTTTCTTTGGCCAGAAATGACTCTTTTGATAGCAAAACTTGCAGACCCCTGCTCTATGTGGACAGCAGGTAACAGTTACAACTTAATACGATATTACAAATGACAAGTGAGCAAAAAACTCAGATGCAGTACTTGAATTTATAAAAAGTTATAAACCTAGAATTTACTCTTTTCCACCGTGTTTCTACTCAGGCTGTGTATTGCCAAAAATCTGGCAGTATGACACGTATCATGATACAGGGGTTACGATTCAATATATTGCGATATATTCAGCAAAGTGACAATTTTTAAAATCTTATTTTAGGAAAACTGTCATAGTATAAAGAAAACACTATCATATGCATAAAATCTGAATTTAAAAAGTTTACTTTTTTTTATATGATCAGAAAAGTGAAGATAGATAACACTGCTGTCCTGCAGTTGGGGGTTTAAACACAACACCGAATGAACCACTGTCTCATGCCTCATATTTTTTTGCACAAAACAGTGTTTTGAGAATCGATACAGTGTCACAAAACATAATATTGCTACTCAAGTGTAACAATATGTTCCTCCACCCCTGGTTTCTGTGAATATGATGTCAACAACTTGAGTTAGAAAAAAAGATTCCCAGACTTTCCAAGTTGTTGTTTCCACATGAACTCCCCCAGGACTCATTTTTCCAATTGTTCTAACGCCACATGAATGCAGAATAAACAAAACCAAACAAAAAAAATGTTTATGTGAAAACTCCAGGGCACCTTTATGGACAGGAAGCAACTCTCTCCTGACTCTCAACAAATCTGCTGCCTAATCGCAACAAATCTGTTTTTAAAATATTATTAAAACTCTTGGCATCTATCTGTGGAGACTTTAACTGACTGAGCGACCGAGGGACTAATCCAAGTTAATAGTTTTATAGAGGACTCTAGGATTATGACCCTTTTAAGTAATCAGATGTGAGGAACAAGAGTTTCTTGCCTCTTCGACCACACAATGGTAGCTAAAGATCAGTCTTTTAAGAGAAGCCTGGGATTCAATATGTTTATCCCTTTTGCATCTTCACTCAGCCTTGCTACATTGTCTTTTTAAACCCTCAGTGGTAATTACTTGTAAATTAATAGCTAAAGAAGGCGAGCCGAATTAATACCATAGCTTGTGTTGAGGTTTCTATGTTCTGTCCTCTGTCTGGTATCTTAAATAACATTTAGTACACAAATGCTACGGTGTTGCAGGATGAAACAGGTGATGCATCCACACCTAATGAGTAGAGAAAGCTAGTAAATTCAAAGTAAGGTAATGCCGACATATGGTGGCCTTCAGTGGCACAAAGGGCTGATTGAATGCATTTGATAGCCTCTATTGATTTTGCAATAGTGTGGCTGTTTTATCAGAAGATAAATTGCTTCTGCAGACAGGCTCGGGGACTCAGATGTGACTGCAGTCTTACGGGTAGTCCTGGACCTACCTGCAATAATTCCATCCACTTACAACCTGCAGCACACAGCGTACAACGCACAATGGGTTGTAATTATTTTAATGTTAATGTGATGGTGTAAGTATTGTCGTTGTGCTGTGAAGTAGCTTCAAATGCCAACAAAGAAAGTCACGTTTTCAGACAGAGAGAGGATAGAATATTTACCATGATATTCAAAAGCAGAAAAAATATGACTTGAAAAAAAACATAAAATAATAAATCTGATGTGTATTTAACTTTAATTGTTTTTCCTTTTAACTTAAAGTGCTTCTGCTTTCCTTCTTTAATAAAATAAAATAAAAGCAGCCAGCTATGACCTAAGCATGCGCAAAAAATTGGCATGAATTGTCTTTGGCAATAAATGGCTGAATTATTTGTAAATAAATAAAATAATTAACCATGTGTAATCACAGTAGATATACTCATAGCCCTGTACAATGTTGAGACATTTTTTTATTACGATACCATAAGATTCAAGATATTGTTCTCTTCCTACAAATAATAAATCAAACTGAAGCTTGTCCACACTTACACAGGTATTAAAAACAGGGTTTTAAAACCACAGTGGTCTCTGATCTACATGCTAAAAGAAAGACAGTAATTTAGCTGGTGAGGTTAATGTGAAATAACGTGCAAAATAGATGAACAGCACGCTAACCAAAGCTGTCATATACCAGCACACTTTGAAGCCTCAAAACAAATACATTATTTATATAGTACCATAGTACTTGTAGTCACACAAAGCTTGTACATTCTGTGCATTTAGCTCGAGGCTGTTTTAATTCAATGCGCAGTCAGTTGTGTCCAAGCATTGAGGCATAAGTTACCATGTGTTTTGCAGAAGCTGATGATGAGATCCCTCTCTTCGGGCTTTGTACTTGATGTTTTGATGTAGTCTGGATGCAGGAAGACGGTGATGGCCTTACCCTGCTAACACAAAGTCACTGCAGGTACGTAGTTGCAGCATAACTTTTCAGACATGTGACGTTATAACAACCTATCAAGTGAAATTTGTCACCAGCACATTATTTAAAAGGTCACAAGCGTGTTGTTCCGATGATTCCACCACTTTTAGGATATGTTGTGACATTTTAGCAACGTTGCAGCTACGTCGTTATATAAAGTGCAGGAAACGTCATGCAGAGAACATTGAAGAGACAAAAAATACCAGAGAATACCTGTTAGGTTGTAATATTTCAACAACGTAGCAGCAGTGTAACTAATAGCACTGTTGTAACTGAAATGTTGCAGTAACATCTTTACAATGTCACAAATGATGTCACAATCACAACATTGCAGGGACATGATGTGTTTGTAGGGTACAGACTTGTTAGATGATGACTGTTTTCCAGCGTTTTCTCATTTTTGCCATTGCTCCTCCCACACGTGGACACACTCTTTCTCTGAGGTTGATCCCCCCGTTGAACAAAATTAGCCCTTTATGGTGCACACTCGTTACAAGGCTAATGCTGTGGTTTCCCTGTCTACACGCCAACAGTAAAAACAGAGTTTTTAAATATCCTCATCTTGGCAGTCTGCTTTTACTGACCTAAAATAACCATTTGTGTGAAAGACCCAAACCAACAGAAAAGGCTACATTTTTAAAGAGTACCTGTGTACTTGTGGACAAAAAGAGGGGAAAAGATTCTTCACCAAAAATCTTTAAAGATTCCATACTACACTTCCTCTGGCGCTCAACCAAAGTGAATATAATAATCTGCCTTGCTAACTCAATCATAAAGTCTTAAAAGGAAATTAAGAGATAAAAAAGAAACTTCTAAGCAATTAGCAATACTCTGGAGGACCCCTAGTATATAAAGAAGCCCTGCTGTTCTAAAACTGTAAGTTTTTAAGTTACACATACCAGGAGGGATTTGAAATCTCGCTCATAACACTGAATGATTATATTAAAGCAACAGAGGGGGAAAAAAAATCCTACTAAATTAAAGTTGTCATAAATTGCTGCGTTCCTGTTTTGAAAAAACAAACAACCAAAAAAACTAATACCTCTCTCTCTATGCCTTTCACTTTTGTGCTCAACAATGAACTGGGAACAGATGGTGAGGCAGCAGAGTATCAAGCTGGATTTTCTGCCACTTAAGCTTACCATTTCTGCTTCAGAACTAAGGACTACTGTAGTGGCACACTATAGAGCAGCACAATGGATGGGGCTTAGTTCTGTGGTGTCCAAAATTGCCCGTGTTCACAAATATAGTTTGGTGTATCCAATACAGACGGGGACAAAATAAAATGTCCTGTCCGACATAT
Organism: Lutjanus campechanus; assembly: GCA_027495735.1. Lineage (NCBI taxonomy): Eukaryota > Metazoa > Chordata > Actinopteri > Lutjaniformes > Lutjanidae > Lutjanus > Lutjanus campechanus. The sequence continues at coordinate 16,532 of JAJHUR010092585.1, forward strand.
TTGTGAATGCTTGTTTGCTTATGAAATGCTGTATATGGTATATCATTATTCTGAGCAGCAGTATCTGTCCCTGTACTACTTTCCACCTCACCATTTGAAATTCATACACTGGCACAGTCCACCTTCCATCTGCAGCGACTACAAAGGTAAACAAAGCAGTGGGAGCTGTAGGCTGGTTGCTTGACAATGAGAAAATAAATGAACAACATATTTGCCCATCTTCACACCTGCCACACACCCACACTGTGGGCAGGCAAACATTTATAAAAGATAACAAACACCTCTGTTGCACTTGGACCACAGCAACACACTTTTTTTTTTTGATGATGATGCATGTGGTCCGATCATGATTCCACAATTGTTTTGAAAACCATTAACAGTTTTTTTGACCTTGCAAATAGAGAGTGATTCGGGCGTTCAGATTTTTTCCGAAGTTTGCTTTAATTTTAATAATTTATTTGTGATGGTCGTGTGCCTTCACACACAGAAAGGCAGCTGCTCATTTCAGAATTCAGAGGTCTCTCAGAAAACCTGGGATGAGTCATACACCAACACACTAATGCTGATGATTCATTATGTCCATTACCACCCGTGGCTATGAATGCTGCCAGCAGGGCACACTTACATTTAGATTTAGAAACAGCACAATAGTGGCGGGTTCAGTTTCTCATCCTTATTCACATGTCTCACTAATTACTGTTCCTCTGCCAAGGAGGTTATGTTTTCATGCCATTTGCTTGTCTGCTCGTCAGCAGGATTACAGAAAAAAAAAACTACTGACCCGATTTTTTCATAAAACTTGGTAACCAGGATAGAGCGTGGGCGAAGGACGGACCCTTTAAACTGTGGAGTGGATCAGAGTGATGGGGCAGATACAAGAATTATTTTTCACTTTCGTTAACATAGCCGTTTGGCCTCGGTGGAAGTCTGTGCTTTTAGAGTGCCCTTCTGGTTTAGGAAAATATTTGTCCATATCCGTGGCCTTTTTTCCTTCACTAGACTGTGCTGCTCGACTGAAATGTTGTTCTTTACCACGACATCAGAGACAAACGTTTTCAAAGTATAACATTTGTTAAAATATATAATATAAAAAAACATTTTAAACATCATGAAAGGAGCAATATGTAAGAATTCCGCTGCAGTCCAGATAGTGAGTTGGAGACAAAGTTATTACACATTAAATATAAACTTACAATCTGTGGTTGAGGCAAGTTGTTTCCCCTCCTTCCCAGACTTGAGGAAGCTCAGGCAAGCTGCTGGAACACTGCAGGAGCGCAAGACAAGCGCAACATTGTGATTTGGCAAAAACAAACCAAGATGAGTCCTTCACTGTAAGTTGATCAGCTGTTTATAACTGTCAG
>JAJHUR010092586.1:0-30581 GCA_027495735.1 Lutjanus campechanus
TTGTCTCATCATGTCTTCTCTGTAAAAAAAAAAAAAAAAGATATATCAGTAACACACTCTTTATGACAAGTTAAAAATGTATCGCTTTATTTGAGGTCAAGGAAAAAAAATATGACACACTTATAATGGTCTCATGACACCAGTGTCAACCTCATATGACAGTTTAATGTCATGTTAAACATAATAATAAACGGTTACTTGAAGTCTGATAATGTCAAGTTGTCATGACAAATCCATTGACAGGTTATAATGTTTTAGTTGAATGTCAAGTTGTCATAACAAAGACATTTTTGTCACAAAAGACATCTGAAACAATGTCAACATAAACATTCATAAAGAGTCCTTAATGTTCATGACAGGTGTCATGACATTATTAAAGAGTAATGATAGTCTTATGCACACCCCTTCAAATAAAGTGTTACCAAAATATCAGCTCAATTATACTGTTAGGGACATAGAAAATCGTTTCATCCTCCGAAGCATTGGCATCCCTCCCTGGCTGGATACAAAAAGAGACCAAAACAACAAGAATATAATAAAAATATTCATATTAATCACTCTTGTACATCACTATCTAAAGCAGTGAACTGAGACTTCTGTTACGGTGGTACCCTGGAGAAGGTGAGTTTCTCTTCATTTAATGTCAGACTATCTCTCTATTAGTGAAGGACAAGAGCAGAGAGATGAGATGAAGGCATAGAAGAAAGACAGCTTTATAACAACACAGCTACTTATCTCTCCCATCTCTCTTCCCCCCCCCCTCTTCCTTTCTTTCAACCTCGATTCCCCTGGTTGTTTTGTAATGAAGTTATCCCACAGCAGAGTTCTTCTCAGCCCAAGCTGTCTTAAGACAGAGGAGGGATGGAGGGAGCAACAGAATCACAGAGAAGAGGAAGTATCAAAGACAACAACGAGAAAAGAAAAAAAAAAGCCCGGGAAGAAGTAAAGGAAGTGGGGAATAAGGGAGGAGGCAGGGGTGGAAGTAGAGATGTGACAATGTGCGAAAATTTAAAACACACACTCCAGCTGCTTAACTGTAATCACTGTGGCATATTCAACAATTCCAGTTATATTAATTCATGCTAATCAGTGCATTATATGTTGCAAATACATGTGTGTCAAAATACACTAAAAACACACACAATTATTAGCATTAATATGAATATATTTATCACATTAATATGGAAATTTATGCAACAGGGTGCATAAAAATGTCATTTCCTCTAGGAGATGCGAAAAAATTGTAGATTAGTGTGAAGTAAAGCAAAGGTGATGAGTGTGGGGAATAGATGTGATGAGGAAGATGTTCTATTCTACCAAGAAAAAAGAAATTTGTTGAAATTTATATTTTCCTCTTGAGTTTTCACTTTATGTTTAAAACAGCTTATTGAGGATGTTGTGGCCATGCAGTCTTCAGGACCGGTAAGCCTCGCTGAAAATATATCAGGGTTGTCCTGATACTTTCCGATACCCCTACTTTTTGTTAACCTGTATGTGTAGATTGAAATAGTAAAAAGATTAGCTGGGTTGTCAGTTTTCAGTTATTTCACACCTACCTTGGTTGGTCTGGACTTTTGGTCCAAAGATGAAGAGTCAGTTGGAAAAAAAGGCACAAAAATTCTGACACTTTTCAATCATACTTGGGGACAAAGACAGAGGGGAATAGAAATGACAAGATGCTGATGGCACATGCACTCCTATCTACAAACCAATCAGCTGCAACAACAGGGAGGTGCAGCTCACAGAGTTGATGACAATAGGATGTAGGTACGTCATATGTGGTTCTTTAGCGCACTCATAAATTTCCAACGTGAACCCAAAAACTTACTGGATCAAATTTATTTAGCATGGCAAAAACCTTGTTTTAGACTTTTAGGTGAGAGGGGGGCCCATTTTCAAACACAATACACTGCTCTGCCATACCCGTGAACATTTAGGAAGTAACCTACAACTGGCTATAGTAAACAAATACAGGATTTATCAGTCACAGTCACAAATGCTAAGCTGAGACCGCACATTTTTGAGTATTTTGGCCATAATGTCAATCTACAATCACAGAAGGGAAAAATCAGTCAGTCAGATGTGTAACTGCATTTTTTTCCACATGTGAAGCAGGCAGTGTGTGCAGCAGGGTGACATTAATCTGCACTAGGGGACAAGTAAATCACAAAACCATGAAGGACCTACACACTTTGTTAGATCACAGTGTGACAGCAGTTGAAGAGGTAAACTGCTGTCAGTTACTGTCAAACAGATACATAATGCAGTAGTATATGTAAAGGAAGTAAAGGCTCCCATGAGTACAAAAGACAGAAGTCATTAACATTTCCTCTTAACTGTACAATCCATCAAAATCAAAAATTCAAAAGGTGTCACTTTTGAATTATGGTTTAAAAAGAATAAATTCAGTGATATTCTGGAAATGTTTAGTGATACATGAAGGCAGTTTAATTCTTTTAGGTTTAGTCATGATTACTCCTATTGTTCCACTCTCCAGAGCTCATGTGTAATTTAATGGTGACCAAATGGATGTATTTGAGGGTTTTACCCTGCTACAGCAAAGTGCCACATGGCATCATGAAAATAAAAATCCCCTTGTCTACTAAAAAAACAACATGTACATCACCTCTTACGCCATATCACTGTGCCAGTCTTAACCATTATTCACATTACCAGCAAGGTGCATCACATTATGGATGTACTCTCTCAAATAAGATCAATCAAAAATAAATCTCATCTTGCATTAGGTCAGCACAACCTGTTCCATTGTCAGAAAGTTATAATTAAGATATTCTTTCCCTCCAACACGTCCTTCAAGCCTATGTCACTGATTGTATTATACAAGACACCACAATGTGCTTGTGAACTCAAGGGCAAGGCACCTTTATTGGAACACTCTATAAATGGAAAAAATAGAGCGAACAATTGTTATAGCTCTCTGAAAACAAAACAAAGCAAAACAAAAAACAGACTCAAACTCTGAGCTATGACAACCTTTACTGTGAATGCAGATTGTGGTGGAGAAGCAAAATTTGTGAGTAGAAAATTGTGACACCTTATGGGAATTGACCCCTAAAGTGAGCACTGTAGTTGCATCAACCCCTTTCCACTTACTCCTGGAGCCTGGGAGTAGTGAGGTTTGTCCCTTTTGGCAGCTGGGACCTTGTGGTGGTGGTGGCATGGGGAGGGACTCTTGCTCCAAGCCAACTGGCGTGGTGATTGACTCGTTGGGGTGTTGGCTAACAGGCAGGGAGCCCAAACTCACAGATGGAGCCGACCTCTTAGGAGGTGTAAGTGGGGTGACTGGCTTATGGGCACCCATGGGCTGCTTGGACTTCACATCCCGTCTTGGAACAATGCTATGTAGGGACTGATGCTTCTTCCTCCTCCGCTCAAATTTTGCCTGAGTGGCTTCAAGTGACAGCCCAAATAGACCCTCAGGAGGGACTGACTCATCCGAGTAAGTGATTTTGTCCCTCTCCAGTGTCGTGCATCCCCCTGCTGAGGGAGACTGTTGCCGAACGTTATCAGTAGCGAACCTGACCTCATTGAGTAGAGCAGTCAAGGGACTCTCAGGGGGCATCTGTTCCCCTAAATCTACAATACCCTGCAACAACTTTGGCTGTATAAGAAAACTTATTTTCACACTCTCATAGACTTAAATTCAGTTCGTCGCAACCCTGTCTCCTAGAAATTACATTTGTATGTTAGTAAATTGTTTTCATAATTACGCTGTGGTGACGACGTAATTGCTCCCTGGATTATGTTCACAGACAACATTTCTGTCAAGCAATACATTTATATAACACACTGGATTTGCAAGGAGGTGGTTGAGGTGGAGAGCAAGCATACAAAATACAGGATCTCACAGGTCCACTCAATCCCAAGGACCTGATGACCCAATTTTGGACACATTTGGGTTCAGATCTACATTTTATACAGTTAGATATTCAGTTTGGTTCCCATTCTATTTCTGCCCAGGGTCTGGGGCTGCATTATGTATAATGTCCAAGGATACTGTAATAACTGTAACTGTAACTGCTGTAATGACATAGCCCTGACTGTGCTGAGTGTTTTTATTTTATTCTGTACGAGTACGGGTTCCAGCTTACTAATAATAGACAAATCTGCTAAGGGTTTGAGTCCAGTCTCGGCTCTTCATGGGTCTGGGTCCCAGTTTTCAAATAATTGGCAGGTGTGGTTCAGTTCCAGGTAGAACATTTTTGGGTCTAGTTGCATTCAGGCACAAATTTTTGGGCCATGAAGACCTCAAGTAGAAAGTATAGGACTTTAACTCCACAGTCCAGGGATCACATCCATATTGCAGCAACAAAAGTGCTTTGGTTAAGGTAAAGAAAAATAAGGAATTTGAGAAGGTTTACGCAACAGAAGCGGTTAAGGAAAAGGTTGTCATGTCGGTTAAGGATGAATGAAAACATATCAAATCTGAAGTCAGCAGTGATTTTTGAATAATACTGTAGTCACTATGATTGGATAGACTTTACAAACTTTACTAATACTATGAATATCAACATTTTTGTGACTTGCCAGGTACATTAATTAGCATCATTTCCTCATGTTAATGAACATATTTTAGTCAGCAAAATATTTGCCTCAAAATGTGTTTGCTATTGCAAATTAATATATTAATTATACTTTATGAACATGATTTGTAGGATACAGAGATCTTCCTGGAGACTTACCCAAGCTCTACCCATAACCACTACTTTCCTAACCTCAGTCCTAACCCTAACCTTAATCACTTACAAAAATATCAGCATTTTTTCAACTGGGGACAGGGGTTTTGTCCCCAGTTGCACCAGCCACCCCCAATTAAGTGTTCTTGAGTTTGAAATGTGTCCTCGGAAATAGCTTAAATCATACCCAAACACACACACACACACATACACACAAATACACATGGTGTGAGCAGTCAGAAGTGATTAAAGTCTCCCTAATTGCACTCTAAAAATGGTGCTTTGCTTTGCCACAAAGCCTTTTTACTGTTATTGCTGAAGAAGCAAGTTCTGCCCCAAGGTGTTTGATTCCCCCTCTTTTTATGCTCGCCTTTAAAACGCAATAAAACAAAACACTTGTACAAAACTGTTGTTTTTAAGGCAGCTCTGTGAAACAATGCAATTACTGCTAATGCAATTTTGCATCCAACAATAACAATAACACCTTATTCCAACATGAAACTTTAAAAGACAAAATCTAAGCCGGCAGCTCCCTTTGCAAATTTGAACTTTGTGATGAAACAAGGACAAATTCGAAGTGAAGTAGAAAGTCAGAAAGTTGAAGTCAAAACAAAAGGAGAAGTGCCAAGTATGTATAAGAAACAGCAAACGTGATTTATTGTGTTCTGTTACTTTCTCTGGTTGTCACAAAATATTGTTATTGACTGTTAAAGGTATGATGAATGGTATTAGCTGCACACAAAGCACCAAGACTTGTCAAAAATGCTCTTAAACATAAATACACACAAAAGGATGGTATCCGCACATACACAGATACATACATGCTCACAGATAAAATAATTACCTTTGTCCATGGGGGAAAAAAAGAAGAAAAGTGAGAGTGTAGAGGGGAAATGTTTGACAGACAGAATCATTGTGGTTCTATTCAGTCTCTCTACAGCAGTTATTTAGAAAGCCCAAGGCTGTGAAAGGCTCAAGGTTGCTACAGTGATGCTACAATGGGTGGTGATTGATCGAAATGGCTGCTCTAAATTGTATAATGAGTGTGAGGTGATGGGATCATGATCATGGTAAAGAGACCAGACAGCGCTTGATTTTCCACTCTGGGAGCTTATCACTTCAAGTCATATCATCTACTGTTGCAGCAGAATTCTTCCACTCATATCAGAACTACTTACACAGACAGGCAGAGACTGACAGAGAGAGAGAGAGAGAGAGAGTACATCTGCATGTGTGTATGTGGATGTAATGGCTAATTACCAAATAATGTGTTAATAATTAATATCTTTCCTGATGATCAGACACACTAACATTGTATCACACAGTATGTCACGTGTTTAACACCAACATAAAATATTGTGATTTTTCAGTACTATCTGTGTGTGTGAAACATCGTGTGTGTTTGTGGTCTTTGTTGTAACTCTATGTTACAGTACATTTTGGACTTCAAAGACGTAATTACCCACTTAATGTACTGCATGTAAAATTGGGATCACTTTCTGTTGGGAAACAAAAGATGTGTCTGATTGGCTGTATCATTACTGCACTTCAGTGAACAATGCTGCTTTGATATCTTTCAATTTCCTGTCAATCTATGACAGGATCAATACAAAATGTACATGAACATTCATTATTGTGCACAATATAAAGCAAACAAACCAACCACAGGATTTTATGATAGCAGGTATGTGATTTCAAACAGTGCCAGGGCTACATATCTATGTGCATCACTTGCTGTTTAGTCCCACATAGCCAGGCTGATCTCCACTGTCCACAGTACTGGAGAAAGGTTTGGCTCCATACATTGACACTCTGCTATAAATGGAAAAAAAAGAAAAAAAAAAGTCCTGACTTGTTTGTATCTCTCTAATCCAATCACAACTGTCTTGGGCGGTGCTAAGCCCAAGATGCAGCAAAATGGGATTGAGGAAACTTCTTTTGGTGGAACATTTGCACATAGGGAGGTGAGACTTGGCATTAAAATGTCTAAATCCCTGCAAAAGAAAAGGTAATAGCTTGTTTACGTTTGTTCCATTAGCAACCAAGATGCCAATTTGCCATTTTCAGCGTGTAGGTTGCTATCTCGGATACTGTTTTTGCTTTGCGGGGGCTTTGAAAACATAGATAGCGGATGCCGCAATGCCAGATGAACCAACCAACAAATTGCAGGCTTGTAACAGCAGTGTGCATCCAGTGAGTCAGACTACTGGCTGTATGTAGGGCACCAAGTGCCTGAGGGGGCACCAAAACAGTTTAATAATAGACGTAGGAAGTATTATAACAAAAAACAACTATCAACTGATTTTTAAAAAGTGTGATGCAGATGAGAGAGAGAGAGCACTTAGCACAATGAAAGACAGAGAGTGCAAATACCAACAAAAGTGTTGACGTGATATAAAAACTTTACTTGATCCGCAGCCTAATGTTTCTCTATAGTTCTGTGGTGTATCTATGAAAAACTGGTGTAGGAACTACACTGCTGAGTCTGTGCTAACAATAAGAAACAAAAAGATAAATTCACATTATACACTCGTCTGCCACAAAACAACTGTTTCCTATGAAAGAGAGAGCAGGGGGAGTAAACTTTAAACTTAAAGTTTGTGCAGGTCTCTGAAATGAGGCTGAGAGTTTACTCACCTATTTTCAGATCTATCACTCAATGATGGGAAACAAGGTGGGTAAACCACAGTTTACCCAAGGTTTACCCACCTCTTTTTATACCACTACACCCGTGTAAGGAAGCACATTTCTGATATTTTGATGGGGAAAAATAAGACCCTGCAAGACATCATAAACTTCTGTCAGTCACTGAAATTGGATTTCCTCAGATGGGCCCTGATGATGCAAGATGACAATCACCAGAACTGTATAATGTTAACAATGAGTTACCTGTCAGTCCGTTAAACTTCATGTTTACTCCTCTAACCAGAGCAGAGCTAAAATGCAACAAAGTATCATTTTGTCCTTCAGGTCCTGAACAAATTAACCAAAATAGAGGTGTAAAAACACCCTCGGTCTCACAAGCCTCAGCTGAAACCACATATTTTTCTCAACACCAATCTGCCTTCTTTTGTGGTGACCTTTGTTGAGAAGAATCAACAAAACCATTGCAATGAGGGTCGTTCAAGGTTTGAAACTAATTCACATTTCCAGTGGATTAATTTTCACCAGAGCAGCTCAGTTGTTTGAAATATTCAAACCACTGCCGATTAAACATGGCCATGATAGTCAGAGAAATTAATTGAATAACTGTTGAATTTTTGAAGTTGATATGCAACAATTACCCCATTGCACAAAGTCTTAAATGATATCCTTTGCTTTTCCACATCCCATTTTGGCAAGTGTGATTTTGAATTAACACCGTCTGATAGACAGTGAAACAGACAGGAAGAGATGGAGATGGAGCCGGAGTAAGTACATGGAGAAAGAGTGAGTGGGTAAGAGATTAAAACAGATTCTGAGTGAATGTTACTGAAATAAAAATAGACAGAATAATAGAAAACAGCCAAAGATAGAAATCGTCAGTGAATAGGTAGACAGACAAAGACTGGCATACTATAAGATAGAGGGTTATAATGCAAAGATGGGAGGCAAAAGAAGATATAGGAAGAGTATGAGACAAATGAGACAGAAAACGATAACGACAGAATGCTACGAGCATATGTGAGAAAACAGAGATAGAAATAAAGAGGAAGGAAACAGAGAGGCGCCCTCCCTCCCCTGTCGGGTGAAGAGACCAGTGTAAATGAGATCGACTCATTTCCAACACATAGACACAACCACCCACCCCCATCTGTCTTTGACAAACACGCCCTCATACACACACGAGCACATGCGTACACACCAACACACACACACACAAGCAACAGCAGCCAGAGATGAAAGGAATCAATAGATTATAAGCAGACATCTGAAGAGTCCAGTCTACTCCCGGGAGGATCAACCATAATTGGTCCAGACAAACAGCCAAAGGACAACAACAATAACAAAGCCTCCACGCACACCGAATGCAGCAATTAATAAATCAGAACAGGAATAGCAAATTAAATCTATGAACAAATATCGACAGGGCTTTGAACACATCTCCATTATTCCTGGCCTGTTGTTGTGGTCTGCCAGGTTTCAGAGACCATGTTTGCATCAGCATTTGCATATCTAAATGAGTGACTGTCACAACTGCATGTATCCCAGGCTAGGTTTTGGTATTTGGTCTTCATTTGCTTTTGCTGGTTTGTAGCTCATTAGAAGTTGGTTGATAAACAGTTCTGTGGTTTAGCTTTCATATCAGGCTGGAGGGTGGTGATCGAATGAAAAACTGTGGGACTCAGAATACTTAAACGTGGGATTGAACTCTCTCCAGAGCTCTTGTTTTTCACATCAGACACTGTATGGCAATGCTTATGTGTACCACTGTGTGTGTTTGTGTGTCACCTATGGAAGATGAAGAGATGAGACTCCCGCTGTGCCCCTCCAGAACCAGACTGGAAGTAGTCTGACTCACAGGAAGTAGGCTGTGGGTATAAGTGACTATTTCTGTTGGAATTCTCCTCCCCATCCGCTATCTGTGTGTTACTGTTGTCAAAGTCCCTGTCACTACATGTGAAACAACAAGCTCCAGCCTACATGCTGAATCCTCCATGTATGATCCATGAATCATGTCTGATTTTACTGCAGTTGCAGGACCACAACAACTTAATTTCTCCTTAAAAATGCTTTTAAAAGAAAGGGTTAGTCAAGGGTCCTTTGTAAGACTAAGGGTTCCATTAAGAACCTTTTTCATGCAAAGAATATATAATATAATATAAAAGGGTTCTCTGTAGAACCCCATGGCTAGGTTCTAGATAAAACCCTTGGAATGTAAAAGAACCTCTCATAGTTGGTTCTGGGTGAAACCTTTCACAGATAGTTCTAAGTATGGCCCTTTATGTTGGGTTCTAGGTAGTACTCTCTGTAAGGGTTTCAAGTGGAACCTTAATAAAAGGTTCTACCAAGAGTCAAAGAGGGTTCTCCTGTGGGGAGAAGTCAAAGAACACTTTATGGTTCTTATTAGCGCCTTTATTTCTCAGAGTGTAGGAAAAGCCCAGACTCTGTCTTGCAGATTATTGGGCCCATTGGTCATTTTCTGACACAGAATAGATAGAAATAATATAGAAATAAGGGTTCCAAAAGGATTCCTCCTGAAGGGCTGAGGTTCTACAAAGGATAATTTTCTTCCAAACAAGCCTTTTTTGGAGAAAGGATTTGCCAAGGGTTCTTTTTTAGAAAAGGGGCTCCATTAAGAACCCTTAAAAGCAGAGCCGAGAGGAGGAGCAGAATTCTCAAACCACTTCAGTTACATTATGCTTAAAGATTATTAATGAACTTTACTTAATGATGACAAAAAACAAAAGAAAAAAACAACAAATAACTGAATTAAGAAATTGTCAAGAAAATCAGAGGAAGCTGGTCAAGCTGTGTTTGTGTACACAACTAAAATAGCAAGACACTGACCATGTTAGTTATTGCTTTTTGTGATACCCAATGTGTCCACAATGTGGAAGCAATCCACAAAGAACATGTTACATCGTAACTTGTAGCTAACACCACCTTAAAGCGATATTCCACCTTGTGAGAATAACCCATTCAGTATGTACTCACCACTATGCCGATGTGATGATGGGTGAAGGTCTTCAGTTCACCAAACAATCCTGGAGTTTTAGGAGAAACAGGGTAGCAGCCTCATCCAGTACAATGGCAGAGATCGGTGACCACGGATAAAACGTTAAAAATAGCACACAAAACAAACACAAAATGTCTCCATCCTGCTTGTGTGGTGTAATCCAAGTGTCTGCGTCGATCTCACGAGACTTCGTATATATCTTAATGGACGCACGTGCGGAAGTCTCGCGAGATCGACGCCATGTTTACATCCTACCGGCTACATGCTACAGCTGATATTTCTGCTAAAAACATGGTGTAAATGGCGTCTTTTGCGGTTAATTTTTAATGTCGCGGCACGCGAACACTTACACCACACAAGCAGGATGGAGACATTTTGTGTTTGTTTTGTGTGCTATTTTTAACGTTTTATCCGTGGTCACCGTTCACTGCCATTGTACTGGATGAGGCTGCTACCCTGTTTCTCCTAAAACTCCAGGACTGTTTGGTGTACTGAAGACCTTCATCCATCATCACATCGGCACAGTGGTGAGTACATACTGAATGGCTTATTCTCACAAGGTGGAATATCACTTTAACATTGACTTGAGAATTAGTTAATTTCATCACTTAACAATTAAAATTATCATTTGTATGAGGGCTAATTTTGAATTCACAACTTAGATCAAGTAAAGGAATTAGAAACTGAATCATTTAGTGACATTATTAGGAACATGGAGAAAGTGAAAGAGAAATGGAAAAGACAACTATGGACTACAGAGACAGAAAGTTTAGACAAGAATATTGCATGTCCACAAAGTCAGTGCCTCATTCATTTTCAATGGAGCTGCTCAAGGCTGTGATTTGATATGACATTACAGATTAGACTCCTGTGTTTTTGGCTCCTTTTCTGCCTACGTGAGAGAGCCATTCAGAGATGATTTACTGGAATGGATTTATCTGAGGGAATGACCCACAGTGAACACCGTAACTGTTTGGATACTGAAAGTGACACAACTAATTTTCTCAAAGCGATGGTCATTCCTACTTACTCAGCTTGCTCAGTCTTGGAACCACATTTCAACAGATTGACCTGAGTTCTCCATGCTGTGTTTATGTTGAATTTCTTCAGTCATAAGCATTGTGTATTGAAGCTGGTGAAAAAACTGAAATAGTTTACCTGTGCTGATTTAATGCCTCCAAAGCAAACATACTCATCAGTGAAGACCCACAGACAAACACAGATGTTTTTTTTTTTAAATAAAAACAACCTTGCAATGAGTCATATAACTGACTGAAGACTTTTTAATATACTTTCAAATGTGTCATTTTCAGTTCAAAGAGTACACTGGGGTGTGGGCACATAACCCAATTTACTGCTTAGCAGTTTCAGAAAGTCTGTCATTTTAATGGTTTAGGTGTCACACTGGCTGTGGAATGAAGCTATAGTTAAAGCATAAATTAATCTCAATTTGGTGACAGTGGCGAGTTTTAAAGGGACAATGTGTAAGATTTACACACTGAGAGCCCTAACCAAGTGTTTTCTGTCCTTAAACCTACCCAGAATTTAACTACAGCGTTGTCACATTATAGAAAGTAAATTAGTTTGTTTACAAAGTGCACAATGAAGAAACAACGTGTACAAACAACGCACAAGAGTTTAGCAAATCAAGGGTTCCTTTTAAGATGTCTAGACAGACAAACCAAACACTGACTCTATGGATTTTGCATTATGCTGGAGTTTCGTAACATTTCACTGGGGTATACAGTATATGACAGCATTTGTATTTGGAAAAAAAAGTAGTGAGAAGTCAGTGATCATTAAACATCTATGACATTATCTAACTTACAATGCAGCACGTCTAATATGCAATTAGTCATGGTAAATAGGCTCCTTCTTCTATACATTCATTAACATGCTTTCCTGGAGGGCCAGATGGCACTAGGCTATTTGCTGTGGTACCAGTGGTCTCGAGATAGTTATATGTGGCAATATTTTCATGATTCCATATTATCAAAGTGCATAACATTTAACAAGATGGTGGACCCAAATGCAGACAAAGCAAAGCTGAAACTGTTCAAAATGTCTTTTAAAAAATCAAAAGAATATACACCAAGCTTACTAGCAAGGCAAGCAGGTCAAAACAAGAGTCCAAAACAAACAAATCCAGCCAGGGAAAATAAGGAACACAAAGTCCAAACAAAACCGATCTATAGTCCAACAAAATACCACAAAGGTTTACAGGTTTACAGGCTGCAGCTAATAAAAGAAATCTAAATAATAATTTAAAAAACAAACAAAAAAAAAACAGTGATGGTGGGTCCTGTCTCAACCGCTTGGCAGTAAACTGGCCAAAAAGTTGGCTTTTTCTTCGGTGTCCGCTGCCGTTCTCTCTCATCTTGTTGCACGCTTGCTCCCTCCTCAACCCTGATGGTGACTTGACCCATTTTTCTTCCCAGCGTGATCATCTCGCTCTCTATCTCGTTTTCTTTCTCATCCACGTTGCTGGTATATATTTTTTCCACAGTAACAGGGGTCCTCAAAGATGCATTTTCACAGCAGTTGCTGCACAGAATCATTGGCATATTTGGCATCCAGCTTAGCCAACATCCCTGACTTCAGTTGAGCTGCAAACTGTGAACCATCACTTTCCAATGGGGCAGGAATGTCGTCCAGAGTCGGAGACTGGGGAGGACGGATGAGCTTGTCACATAAGCATCACCCCACAGCACATCTGTGAAGTTGCTCTCTGGTTTCAGTCCCTCATTCACTGCTTTAAGGACATCAAGGTCTTGCCATGTCAGTGTGATTGATTCCTTTCTGTCATCAGCTAGTACCTGTCGAATGGCTCGCGCCTGTTCAATGATCCGATCAATCATCTTTGTTTGGAACCCCTGTGAGTAGGGCAGTCCTGCACATTAAAATAGAATAATATTAATAATATTTTTAATAATATTTATTTCTTTTGGATTTGACATCCATAGCTAGCCAAGGGAGACTTGATGTAGGCTTGTCGTGGGTTTGCCAACTGTGGCCAAGGAGCCTGCGGCTTAGGTACCCTTTGACAATGGCCTTACTTTTGCAGCAGCTGATGGGTCATGCACTTTGAGGTGAAGTTTGATAGGTTACCTTCTTTAGCCACAACTTTCTTGAGACAAATAGTGCACACATCTTTCTCCATGTTTGTTGGCTCACCTCTATCACTTGGGGTAAACCTAAAATACTCCCAAACAGGGGGGGAGGCATTTTTCTTTTTTTACTAATCCTGCCGTATTATCCCAGGAGCTACTAGCAGTTGCCATCTTTCTCAGCTGAGCTGCTTGTTACATTAGATCACGCAACACACACCACCAGAGGGCTGTGCACTCAAAACATCTCCTCAATATAGCATCTCCCCATCAGTTCAGCAGAAACAGGAGCTTCTCTATAATTGACAGTATAAAAAAATCATATAAGGTAATAGGCTTGGTATACTGCACAAGCCTAATACCTTTTAGCATTAAGACCCTTGGTCAGAAGATATTGGATCATATATACAAAATTGTTTATTTGATTTTATATTTATTGTTATCCAAGCAGCAGAGCAGGATTCAGGACAACATAATCACATTTTATTGGCATATGGGACACACAAAATACACAAGAAAAGAGATGCCATCAACCAAAAACAATACTTGAAGAAGGTTCAGTGGTGGAGAAAGAAATTGATTCAGCCTATAAAGCAAGATGTTTCCAGGTTCCAAGGTATAACTGGCATCAGTGTGATTATGAGTGACAGTTAAAGCTTGTCAGATGACAAAGTCCACTTCAGTGTCTTCATGAAGTGTGACTGGTGATTGATTAACTTCAATTGGATTGTAATTAAGACCAGCTAAAAGCAGCAAGATTATATAAACCAACATTTACAGTTTTATGACATGTGGGCACTAGATGATTCTATGATTACCATGACTACGGTGTGATTGAAAGCTCTGGAACAGTGACGAAATGGACCTTGTGGTAACATTAGTTTTCTCAGCTGGATCAACATGTTTTATTTCATGACTGAGAATTGGACAAAATCCTGATAGTGATATTGTAGTCTGTTAATGATGCAAATATGAACACAGTTTTCCTCCCACGACTGTAATGTGTAAATTATTTATTAAATGTGTGAATCTGAGTTCTTTCACAGTTGGTTAGAATATCCTCTAGAGTGTTCACCGTCAGTCTGCTTATATATCACCATGCACCATGGTGAATTAATTAAAGAGAGAAAGACCAAGGGCCAAACTGCTACCAAGTCAGATCTGTGTATTCCATGTCACTTATATAACGACTGTTAAATAGCTCTATGTATATAGGATCTACCAGTGAGAAATTCTCCTTTACTGACCTACAAGAACGCCAGCTTTTTAAAATTTATCTTGCCAAGGCTATTATTGAACTGACACCACTTGAGAGTAAAGAAATGATGAAGAGCAAAAACGAAGAGAGGTTTTCCACTTTTGTGATCTCATCTATGAGAGCAGTGTCTTATCTCTGTACTTAATACTGGTGAAAGCATAAATTCATAAACATGAAACTACCCACCAAACATGCCCTTTTGGCCTTTTGGGGGCCCATGGAGGGCCACTGCAGGCAGAAAATGCTGTGGGGCTTGCCTGTTCCTGGTAGATAAAATATGATAAAGTGCCCTCTCCACTATAAGAAATCAAATGTTAGTCAGCCAGTCCTCCAATAAATTGAAAAAAAAGACTTGAAAATTCATCATTACTACGTGCTGTTTAGCAAATCTCACCAAACTTTCATTATTAAATGCATAATGTTGAATTTACTTAAACACCCAGTATGAAATCTCTCACATTAAAACAATAACAAAAGACGTAGTAGTGAAGACGTGAAGCAGCATGGGATCATGGGGATTTTTTTTGGCTTCAAAGTACCATTCAGGCAGAAGTCATGTTCACAGGTAACTTCCTCATACTCATTGCAAGTTTTTGCAACTTCATGGGATAGGCAACCAAATAAAATGCCCTTTTATTAATTCTGTTTTTCAGGACTTCAGCAGACTTGCTGCAGTCTTGTTTTTGGAACAGCAGAGCCAGCAGCAGTGTTATTTCAACCAACATTAAGTTTTACCCAGGTCTTAATATGAGTGGTATGATATGGAACACTGGTGATCAAATCTGTAAGAAAATAAGATTAACTGCCCTTTAGAGGATCCTCTAGGTTGCCCTGTTAATGGAGAAACTATAATGAAGGGGCCTCCAGGGGACCCTCCCAGTGGAGCGAACATTAAGCAGGGCCTCTAGGATGCCCTTCAAGGGGAGAAAACATGATGTGCCCTCTGGGTGGCTGTCTATTGGAGAAAGCATGATGAGGTTTTCTCTTGGGTGCCCTTCTAGTGGAGAAAACATGATCAAGTGCCCTCTACCTGTCTTTTTTTTTTTCTAGAGCCAAATACCACAGTTCTCAATATCTTAACATAACTTTATTGAGGGGGAAAAGAATATAAATACATTTAAAGGTTAGGGCCTGGTGGTAGAGGAAGCCATTGTAATATCACTGGCTGGATTCCAAAAAAAAAGAGAGTGTGTTCATTCCTCTGGAGGCTTTTTTTGAGCACGTTGCTGAACTTCTTGTTCCAGCTCACTCTGTACTTACTCACTCTGAACCATCACACTCTAACTTTCTGAAATTGTTTTATTGCTATTAGACTATTAAAGATCATACATTGATCAAACAGATGCGCTCTAAATATCATTTTCAAGTTCGAGCAGCTGTTTGATACAGATAAAAACAAACCAATTTCATTTAAGATCTTCTAGTCTGAAGTGATTGAGGGCTGAGAAAACAGTACAGTTGTCTTCTGCCATTTTGGAGGACAAGAATACCATTTGGCTTCACATTTCAGTGTTTCCAGAGAGGAGTTTGTTTTTTCCTTGTGTGCATGGTTAAACAAATGTCCAAACACAACACGAGACCTTTGTTTTGATTCACTCTAGGTTTGATCTGAAGGTCAGGGAGGCTAATTACAGAGACTAACCGAGACCATTCCAGTGATCTGGAAATATTACTTTGATGCTGTGTGAATATAGGGTTTATAAAGCTTGTCATTACAGCTTTGATATTTGCTATGATTTGTCCGGTCAGGATAATGGTAAACGCAGCCTATGTAATGGAAAAGAGAGGTTAGCTATAAAACCACTGATCCTTTTAACCTTTCCCATCTCTGGCAAATGACATTGATCAAAGGAAAAGACCATGTGCTTATGCATTTGAAAAGAAACAGGTTGAGAAAAATTAATTTAGACAGAGCTATTTACCCATTACACCTCGCTGCTAAGACTCTGCAAGCCATTTCGGGCTATAACTTGCCTTAATACCTCCTTTTCCTTGTCCACTCCAATCCTCCACCTTCCCTGTTTTACTCTCTCAGTCACCCAGCTCCTCAGCCCTCCTACTACCCTGCCCTCTATTCAGTTTATTTTCTCAGGGACATGTTTAAAGAACTCCTCTGAAATACTAAGCAGCCTGCTTAAAAGAGAAATACATTAATATGTTTCTCATTATGTTCCTTATTAGGCCTGGTTCTTAAGACATTTTCTTTTGTTGCATGATGGCTTGGACAGGACTCATAGTTCCTTTCTTTCTCTCAAACAGCAGTCTGAAAAAACGCACGCAGGTACAGGCACACATGCATGCTCATGCCTATGCATGCAAAAGAAAGAAGTGCATAGAAACATATGTAACATCTTGCTACTGCTGTTGGAATATGTGAAAACGCCTACACTAAACATCACCTCCATTCCAAAAATGTGTATTTAAAGGGATAGTTCAGATTATTTGAAGTGGGGTTGTGTGAGGTACTTATCTGTGTAATACCCACAGTAAATAGCGGTTAATGTGCCCCCAGTTTGGAGAAGCAGAGACGTGCACCAGCACAGAAGCTAAGCAATAAACTGCTGTGGACAGGGTCACCAAAAAAACTTATTCTAGCCATTTGATAAAGGTCCACCTGAAAAAAACAATATCAGTTTAAGTGTACACTAAATTTAGAAAATTTCCATTGTCTTACCTTGGTTTCAGACAGCCTTTTCCGATGGGAAACTGGTGTTATATAAGCCAAATAGTGCACTCTTCAAACCAACCAAACTTCAGACTCCTGAGTTCTGTGAGGTAAAAGGACTGATTTCGCCCACGGAGTTTGGTTGGTTTGAAGAGAGTGCTGTTTAGCTTGTATAACGGCCGTTTCCTGTCAGAAAAGACTGTTTGATGCAAGGTAAAGTATTGAAAATATTCAATATATAGCATACACTTAAACTGATACTACCTAAGATACCTTTTGTTGTTGACCTTGTCTGTGGTGGACTCACCTGTACACAGCATGCAGGGCACCAGTGCAAATGTTGTGATGCATTAATGGTGAAACAGTTCCCTGTTTCAATGAATATTTATCTTAATTTATTATGCAACTTTAACTACGACTACTACACCTCTGTCATAAATAAATAACTTATATGCGTGTGGAACTTATTAACCATTTAAAGACACATAGTAGATGCCATCTAATTTTCTACTATGTAGGGCAGCCTATATGGCACTGCACTGTTTTTCTCCACCCTAGAGGGAACTTGATCACATTTCTTGCATTGGAGGGCACACTTTACCACATTTTATCACATTTCCATTGTTTTTTTGAACATGAGGGCACCTCCACCCCCCAGTAGACCCTGTCCATGCTGGTACTCTTCTCTGCTTTTCCAAACCTACCAACATCTACAATAGGTAATACACTGACTATGAAATCCCCCCCATGAAATCCATGCATTAAATAATCCTAATTATCTGACAATATTTTGCTACAGAATAGCAATTCTTTTTTTTCACCTGAGAAGGATCGATTCTTGATCAAAACTTTGTTTTCAAATGGTTTAATTCAAAATGGGGATTAAGGTTGCAGTATAACTGTTGACTTTGATTTTTAACAACCTTGCACCTGCCGTATAGTCAGTATGTGTGTGCACTTCGACTAACAACTCTGTATCTGCCCAGTGGGGTGGTGATAAGAGTGTAGACAGACAACTGAACATGCAACTTTGAGTGTTTGTACATGAGTGTATTTGCAAGTTTAAATGTGAATTTGGGTTATTTTGAATTAAACTGAACATCCGTTCTCTCACCTCAAGCTCTCTGTCTCTCCAGAGATGAATTTGTTTTTTTCTTCCCATTACTATTATGTTTTTCCTAAGGGCCTTTTCTGTTTCAGGATTAACTGCAAATGTGTTTACAGTTAGATTAGCTATCCTGTCACATTTGCTCTCTGTGATTTAGTGGCTTACTCTGTGTGTGTGTGTTCGTAATGGGCTGTTGTGTGTGTTTGTTCTTAGGAGAGGGTTAAGGTGATTTAGTGGCAGTCGAGTCGAATGCAGACCAGCCGGGGCGAGCAGGAGCTCAGACAATTCTGTAGTGGTGACACAAAATGATAACCATTTAGTTATTGTCATGTCCCTCGCTACTGCACAGCTTTTCAAAAGAACTACAACAAATTAAACAGTGTTTCTGGTTTGTGTCTGCACACACGCACATGAGGGGAATGGGCAAGGGAAGGAGTAAAGCTTCCTCTTTTCCTGGAGGAGGAGTAGGGGGCAAAGCAGAGAGGCTGGCGCGATTGAGAGATAACAGCAGTGACCCTGAGTTAATTGGCAATTAGAGAGCTGCCAGCATTATTGTTAAAGGCTATAATTAGGATTCTCTCACATAAACGTGTGTGTTTGTGCTTATGCCAGGTCTGTGTCCATGACATGCTCATATAGAGGAGGTCAGTTTTCAGTTTCTTACTTGACCTTGTTTGTTTTCTGTCATCTGTGTACCCAACTGGTTCTCTCCTTTATTTTTTCACTTGCACCATCTTTCTCTGTCATGGCAACCATGCAGAAACGTAGGTAAACTGCATTCAAGGGTGCGTACACTGACAACTTTATAAATATGGACCACACTTTATTTTACAGTACACTGATGAGACAGAACAAGCTGAACTTTATATTTAATTAGTCAAAAACTAGAAATAATACGTTCTTTATTAGACAGTTAGACCCTTTATTAGACCCTTACTATACTTTATTAAAGGGACACATTACAACGGAACTGTTCTGTCATAATGTGTGCCTAATTACCCTCTAATAAAGTCAAATAAAGGCCAAACTGTTGGAAATAATACACTTTAGCTTACAGTACAGTTCTATTGTATTGTGTCCCTAATTACACTCTACAGAAGTCTGATCTCTAAATCCAAATCTCTAAGGGTTTAGTACTGTCTAATAAAGAACATATTATTTCCTTTTTTAAAATCTAATTTAATACAACTGCCTGTTAGTATACTGTAAAGTGTGACAACAATATGTTGTGTTAGTGGGATGTATTTCCTCCAACTTTTTCTGTGTTTTGCCCGGATGACGTGATTGCCGAAACTGGCAGAGCAGTTAGGCTTGATAATAGCCATTAACTGTTGAGCCCTGGATAGAGAGGCTGGCAAAAAAGAACATGAGAGTATCCACTTCTTGCATAGCGCATGTGTGTCAGTATATGTGTGTATGTGTGTGAGTGCGTAGCTGACATTTTTTCCTGATTGCAGCAGGTCATTTTTTCACCTTGCAGTGCTGAGAGAGGGATGAAGAAAGAGGAGGAGATAAGGGAGGGAAGGGTAGAGAGAGCGAGGTGCCTCCACTTTGAAATCCATCTTTCCAAGGATGGATTCCCTACTGAGACCCTGAGGCTTTGTCCTCCTTTCAGCCCCCTTTTTGTGTGCATGTGTGTTTGTGTGTGTATGTCAGGTAGAGAGTCAGTGGTTTTAGTCCTGCTATCAGCCCCTGGTGTCAGTCTTGTCTCCTATCCCCCCCCACACACACACACATACACACACACTACTCCCCACATACTGTCAGAGGGCCCCTCAGGACAGTCCATGAACCTCTCAGCACCATCTTGGAGTGTTACTGAGCTAGAAGCCACAGCTTAGCCTGTGCCAAAAATGGACGAGGTGCTACAGTTAAAAGCACAGCTGCCATGAACAAATTTGATGACCAAATCCCCTTGTCTAGCCAGAGATAAAAATTGGGGATGGGTGGATTGATTCCTCAGGATCAGTACAAATGACTCAGGTAACACTTGGTGTGTGAAGGTGTGTCATTATCATTATCATGTCATGACACCTGTTGACACCAACATGAAGGAGTTTTTTATAAATGTTTATGACATTTATAAAAACATTTACATTTACATTGACATTTATGTCATTAAGTGCCATTCAGTCAATTATGTGTATGTATTGATCATTTTGGTACTGTGCTCTGTCGTCAAAATCGCCTCATCTAGAGACAGTCCAAAATGTACCACTTTACTTGAGGTCAAGGAAAACACTCATAACACACTTATAATCATTTCTTGATGAGCAGTGTCAAAACCAGCCACATGACAGTATAATGTATGCTAAAATATACAACTGAACAGTTTCTTTAAGTTTGATTATCTCAAATTGACATAACAAAGATACTGACAGATTATGTTCTCTTGATTAATGTCAAGTTACCACAACAAAGAAAATCAAACAATGTCAACTCTGTATTAAAAATGTCATGATTTAGCAAATGACACTTAATGACTTAATGTCTTAAACTTTATAAAGACTCTTTCAGTGTTCATAACAAGTGTCATGTCATGGTTATAACAGTGAAATGACAGTCTTATGTGCACCCCTTCAAATAAAGTGTTACTGCTGCTTACTGGGTACCGATTCTTTTAGAAAAGCAATAAGCAGCCCTGACATTTTTATTTAGCTCGCCCATGTCACATGACTGTGGAAACCAGGACTCTCTATTTTCCTCCTTTTTTGATTTCTGATTGTTTCACCTGCCTGTGATTACCCTCCCTGTGTATTTAGTCTTTCCCTTCTTTCTTTGCCTGTCTGACTTCATCCTTTTCATCAGGCCTCCTACCGTTTCCCCCTGTGATTCCTTGTGGATTTTCTTTTGGATTTCGTAGACTTTGCTTGCCTTTGGACTGTTCTGTAAACCTTTGTGTTTTATATTTTCATTAAAACTTTTGAACTGAACCAGATGTGTCTCAAGTCTGCATTTTGGGTCCGTTCGCTTGTTGCACCTAGTTACCCTGCTTGACATGTCTGACAATGTTATATATATTGTTGAGTGAGATCCTTACATTATCCCAAATGTTTCCAACAATCAACAAACACAGAGAAATCAGTAATTTATTCAGTGTAGTGGTATGTTTCCTGTTAGCCATTGCTAGCTTGTTAGTAGCTGCTATAACTTCCAGGAAAACACAGGGTATGTCAGATACGTTAGAAAGTGAGGAAGCCGGTGACTGTGACTAAACATAATGGGACTAAAACTTTAATAATACCTTGTCCATTAACATGATTTCTTCCTGAGTCATACTTTCATCAGCTGCAGTGATTGTTTAAAAGTGAAAGAAACAACTCCCATGTTTCCACGCCTCTTCATAACATTATCAAACTACTATTTTTGTTATTGTTTTAATGTGGGACAGAGCAATATTGGCAGAATTTATACATTGTGCATTAAAAAAATGCATTTAAAAAAACAAGAAGTATCAGTGTCAGATCAAATGAAAAAAGCTTGGTATTACCATCCCTAATGAAAATAAATGACTCAAAAGGCCTACCTATGATTAAAATATATACACCTCAGCCTTTTCTTTCACCAAAGACACACACACACATACACGCGCACACACACACACACACACACACACACACAAACATAATCTCCTAGGCACAGTAATGCAGCTTCATCAGCTACACCGCATGTTTTGGCAGTTGGGTTAGATGATAATGTTGGTGTTTATTTTAACATTTAATGCCTCAGTTCTCCTTGGCGCACTTGTCTGCTTTCATATCCTTGACACTTTTAGAGGCCTTCACTGCAGCTGCAACTGCAATTGCTGGGAGGGTTATTTCAAGAATATACTGAACAGGTAGTCGCTCTCTTCATCCCCACTAGATTGGCAGCATGCTCATATTCACAGCATTAACAAAGACTTACTACAGATATGTAACACTATCACAGTCTTAACGTTGGACTGTCATGCTATTTCTAAGCTTATCTTATTTCAAACAGTGGTATTTCAGAGAGGTTTCATAATCCTATGATCTGGTTAATGTAATAGCTGCTACTTAAAACTCTGAATTAAAGGATTTTCAGGTGTTCATGTCCTGCTACAGTATATATCCTGCCATAATGAGTAATTTTGACCCATCTTACCACTGGTATATGGATATAAAGTGTTTCATGTACCATCAGACACTTTACTTATGATACTCATGCATCATTGAAATATTCTATTCTTCCAGTGTGTGCGGCTTGCAGAGATTTACTGACTGAAAATGACAGAAATATAATATAAAGTATGTTGTTATTAGTGTATAATCACCTGAAATAAGAATCATGTCATGGTTTAGGATTTTAGTTCACTTCTTTCCTGTTTTTTTTTTAAACTTCTTTCCTCTTGTTTCTGCTGTCTTATTTCTTGTGTTTTTCCCCTCCTTTTTGGATTTCAGATTGTGTTCACCTGGTCATGATTGCCTCACTTGAGCCCTGTTACCCTCCCCCTAACAAGTGTATTTAGTCTTGTTTCTTTCCCTCCTTAGTTACTGCTGTCACACCAGGTTGAACAAGGTAACCTGGAAAAACGCAGAGAGAAGCCTGGACTGGTGAAGTTCAAAGTGATTAAATAAGAAAAACGAGTCATTAAACAAAGAGCTTACACTTAACTCAGGCTGGAACAGGTATAAAGCAAAAGGCAAGCAATCAAATTAGGCAGAGCCCAAAAATGAGGGTTGAATCCAAAAAGCACTCAGGGAAACAGGAAGACGCTTGATGTAGACAACAAAGAAGAACTATGGAGGGAAAGACCCAAGACCATATACACTAATGAGGGGGGATCAGGCCAATCAGGAACAGGTGAAAACAATTTGTAATCAAAAAGGAAGAGAAAACACATCAAATAAAATGGCAGGAACAGAAGCAAAGACAAGAACTTCAAAATAAAACAGGAAACAAGTAAACTAAAACCTCAAACCATGACAATTCATTGTGTTTTTGTTACCTGTGAGCTCTGTGATATCCACAGATGGTGTAGGTCCTCTTCCATGGAGTCTGCCATGTTGCACTGCCATGTTTCTACAGTAGCTCACAGCAGACAAACCAAATATTGGCTCTAAATACAGCCTTTTGCATTTTGCATGACTTTCATGGCCACCATAGGTTCTCCTACACCAGACCAGACCAAATGACTTATGTCACCCCTATATGAAAAAGAAGTAAGAACGAGAGAGAAACAGAATGGCATCAGTGGTATGTTGACAAATCTGCAGCCTCTGAGAAGTGCCCCGCCAGAGCACAGTGCTGTTACACATGACCACTTGCTGTGTTTATCTTCATGGAATCACCTGATAACATCACCAGGCTGCTACAGTACAGTACAACAATGCAGACCTGTACACACATCAGACAGGCTGGTTTTAACTCCAAATTCAGCTTTTTTACGAAGGACACCCTCCATGCACCCTGAATTCACTCTCAAACGGACAGAAACACCAAAGAAGACTACTACCTTGCACTTGGCATTCATTATTCAGATTTCAGGTGAGGCTGCAAAATATTAAACTGAGGGTGTAATGCATGCTTTTGCACCCTTGGAGAACCGGATCTGTCCAACACGCTCAGAAAGGCAAAGTAAGACAAACTGTTTGCTGTCTGCAAGTTCACTGCTAGATGTCTCTAAATCTTATACAGTGGTATCTCTAAATACTGTTGGAAATGCATGGAAATGGATGACCATTAATAATCATATGCAAAAAAAAGTCACAACTCAATAAATCTAGTCTAATCACACAATACTAAATCCTTCTGTGAAAAACAAGTCACATGTTAAAAATTCAAAGGCAAACAATAACTGACAATAACTGACACTGGTTGAAACTCCCATTTAATTGGTTTTGCTGTCAAATTTTACAGTCATGGATGAGATCTTCACTGATATTTTAGCTTTATCTGTGTCAGATACGCCCCAGGCCATAGTCATTAGCACTATTAGGAGTCCAAAGACCACCTTGCTAAGGGAACCATTGGCAAACAAAATAAAGAATTACTGGCATCACATAAATACTGTGTAAAACACAATTTAACAGTCTCGTTTTTGGGTATTAATTTAATGCGCCTGCCTGGTCCTTTTGTATAATTTTTCCTCAGTCTTTTGTACTTAAGTTACTTCTCTTTTATTTAGTAGATATAATGTTTTGCTTCCCTTTTATGGTCTATAAAGCATTTTGAAAACTCTTTGAAAAGTGCCTACAAAGTATGCATGTGCGAGTGCTCACCCATGCATACACACCCTCAAGCCTGATGCAAAGACATACTTTTAACACATGAATGAGACTTATCTATGTTGTATTATTAGTTTGCAAGGTAATAAAAAGACAAGGAGACGAAAATGTCTTTCCCATCGCTAATCTCGCCTGAGTGCACGGAGAATATTGAATTTTTCTATTTCACCTTACAGCCTCATTCATGTTTTATCACCTTACTTTCCACCATATCCCCTTACACAGCTTTACATTGACTCAATTTGTACAGTCTAAACATTTGAAAATGTGGAAAAAATCTGCCAGAAAGTTTAAGATCCTTTGAAGTGCTCGACAATTGCGTAGTAAAGATTCCCAATCCTCTGCTTTTACCTTCAGGAAACAGCTCTCTTCCTCTTCTTTCCCACAGAGTATTTTGTCAGCTAGTTTGAAGAGGAGGCTCATGACATCCCAAGCACTTATTCCCAAGCATGACCCTCCTCCACTCTCCCACAAACTTTTGTAACCTTGCTGATTATACTCCTCTCACTCGGGTCTCTCCAGGTAAGGTTTTGAAACTGGTGCCCTCCAGCTAACCTCACCAGAGACTTGATTGTAGTCTACACAGCTTCTAGTTCAAATCCATGTCTCTTCCCAGCCGTACTGCAATGTTTTATGGTTGCTTTGCCCCCCCCCGCCCCCAAAAAAAAAATTCTCTCTTCTGCTCTTCTATCTGAGTGAGGATCTTCCAGTAGCTTCTTCCATCCTCTGCACCTATCTACTTGCACCTGGAAACTGTCCACATTCAATACAATGTGAAAACGAGGTGATACTTTATTGATCTTGCAGGGAACACGGAGAGGTCAGAGCACAGCGGGACACAGAGCAGAGACGTTGGAGGGGAATTTGTGTCTTTGTAAAGGACACTTGAGAAAAATAGAAGCTGCGTTTTAGGACGGAGAGGTCTCTCTTTCATTCTCTCATGTCTCTATCCCATTCTGTTGCCCTAAATCTTCAGATGTGTCCTACAAGGCTTAAAAGCAACTTCATCGACTCTTCAGTTTAGTCCACTTCTATACCCTGCAGTCTGAACATGTGCATGTCAGTTTGAGTTTCGAGATCCGACAGTGCTACAGTGGAGACTTTTTGGTGGCACTTTATAAAATGTAAAAAGTTATACTCTGTATCAAATTAGACAAAAACTTGAAAAAATGTTATTTTTTGGTTAGTATTAGACCCTTTATTAGTCCCTTATTAAAGGGTCACAATACAACAGAATTGCCCTGTCAAGTAAAGTGTATCATTTCCCACAGTTAAACCCCTATTGGACTTTCTTAAGAGGGTAATTTAGGAACAGAACTGTACTGTGAACCCTAATTAAAGGGTTATGAGGGTCACAATACAATAGAATTCCACTGTAAAGTATCCTGTATTGTTTCCCACTGTTAGACTTTCTTAGTGGGTAATTAGTGAAAAAGACAAAATTATAGAGGTAGGGGAATATTTTGTCTATAGGTGACCACACAGATTTATTGTAATGCTGTATGGAAATAATGTGATTTGTGCCCCTAATTACCCTCTAATAAAGTCTAATAAGGGTCTAACATTACAATAGTACAGCTCTGTTGTAATGTGTCCCTAATGGCACTCTAAGAAAGTTTATTGAGGGTCTAACAAAGAAATATCATTTCTATTTTGTTTAATTTAATACAAAATATAGCTTGTTACATATTATAAGTGCAGTGTAAGATAAAGTGCAACCAACTTTTCTCATTGAAACTCATTTACATACCCTCACAATGCATTTGTATTCTCTTGTGCTCCGTATTTTGTTGGAGCTCTGATGTATACATAATGTTGGACTTGCTTCTCATGTTTTTTGATGGTCTGAATGTATAATGCCCACACTTATGCAGTCTCAGCAGATTCTATCTTTGTGCAATATGCAGTGGTTCTTAAAATGTAAAAAAGTACAACTCTTTAGTCATGGGTTATATTTAGATGCTGTTTGACTATCTTGAGCTAATGGTCAACCTTTGGTTTGTTCGAGGTGCAACTGTCCAGTCCACTGTGTTGCTGATTACTGTTCATGTTCCGTCCTTTCTATGTTTAAACTTGAGGAAGAAAAGGTTATTTCCTTTTTTCTGTGTCTCTTTTAGCACATGAGAAGGTGACAGTATGTAAATGCATTTTGGATTTTTTAATAACAGACTGTGTTGTGTTACACTGTTAATTCTAGAGATAAAGATAGTGTTGCTTTGTGAGCTTGTTAACACCTGTCTGCACAATGACACTAATTCAAAACTTGAGTTTGTGAACATGTGAGCATTCAGCATGTTCCACTGAGTGTGGTGAGCATAAATTCTACTTTTAATTTTCTCTTGAATGATCTAGCCTTGATTTATTTTTCCTGAACTTATTTTGTTACATCTGGCAGTTGTGGAACTGCCCTCATTATTTTGCAGCTTTTGTCCATGTTATGGTATGCTAAAACGGCTACCGTTCTCACAGTTATGAATGCTGATTGATTTAACAAAACTCTTATTCTTTTTTTGGGATGAACAGCTGCAAACAAATGAATCCAGTTTAACATTAGTGCTTCCAACTGGCCTTCTGCCCAAAATTCATAAATCACTTGCGTCAGCTGACGACCCCTTTTCACTCTGTCCTCTGGAACCCATAGATGGATTATAGCAAACCAGAGGATGCAAAGATGGTGACCATTCAGTCTCATGAAAATTGCTGGCATGACGCATACTCCAAAACAATGTCTACTTTCCAGGTTTACCTCTGTGGTATGTGGCCCACTGAATATGCATAATAGAGTGTCCCCTGCTGGCCCCACCCACAAGTTCCATCTCAGCCCATAGACTTTAAATTGTGATGACAGAGCAGATTATTTAAAATCGCTTTTCTCTGCTGTAGGAAAGTTTAACAAGTATAAAACCTTCATGGATCAAAAATTTGTAATAGTCATAATTGACCTTGTTTACAGTTCGAGGTGTCCTGTCAGTTTTACAGATGTATCTTTGACTTACAGGGGAAAAGGCGGGGAGTGGCTGCTGGTTAAAACTGGAAGCAAAGCTGAGTGGCAATGCCCTGTCTAGGTTCATATAATCCAACAACATCTATGCTGGAATTTCGGTCAGCTTTCTCATTTCTGTTTCCTGTAGGCCCACTTAAATACCCTATATGCTAGGTTTGTTTATGTGGAAAAGAAACACTTGGAAGTTTTGCAGATGGCTAAAAGATTATGATGTTAGACCTTTAACAACCTCATATACTGGAAAGTTACATCTTAAGTTAGCTAGTATTACCAAAACATTGGCTAACTAGTGAGCTAATCTACATCAATCATTAGCTAGCTACAGTCACTGTAGCTGGATAGTTAGCATTTTTCAAACAGCTAACTAAAATTTGTTTTTTCTTTCAACACAGACAAGCCTAGTGCATAGCATATCTTAGTACAGGAGAGCTGAC
Organism: Lutjanus campechanus; assembly: GCA_027495735.1. Taxonomy (NCBI): domain Eukaryota; kingdom Metazoa; phylum Chordata; class Actinopteri; order Lutjaniformes; family Lutjanidae; genus Lutjanus; species Lutjanus campechanus. Next base: position 28,181 of record JAJHUR010092586.1, read on the forward strand.
TGAGGCTCAGCCAGATACCAAGCTTGCTCGACTGTTATCAGCACACAGAACAAAAAAGGGCGGTACTTAGGAATGGTCAGTTTGGAACTACCACTCCAAAGACAAATCAGTTAAAGCAGTGTTAGATGTATTGCCAGTGCCCTCAAAATGTCACTACAAAGGCAGTATAGTTATTGCCTTGTGTGCAGAATGAGCAAAAAATTGATTAAAAGTTATCTTATATGGGGTGCCCCTGTAGCTCAGTTCATAGAGCGTGCACTCCATGTACTGAGGCTATTAGTTCTCTGCAATGGCTGCTGGTTGGACTCCCGCCTGTGGCCTACTTGCCATGTGTCATCTCCTCTCTGTCTACCCCCGTTCCTATCATATCGTCAGCTGTCACCTATCAAAATAAAGGGAAAAGTCCCAACAATCTTTAATGCTGTATGGACTGTTTAACAGCAGTGACCAAACAGTCTAGCTGTAGCCAAAAGATGGACTGTGGGAATAAAATAAAACAAAGAACATCTTACCTAAAAAAACATGACTCCCAAACTTTTCCCTCTCCGTGTATCCACAGAAATACAGGTGCTGCACTGTACCACAGTGTGCTACTTTACTCATAGTGAGTTTATGTCTTTCCTGTCACTCTTCACTAATGATATTCAGTAAAGTAGAGATGTCATGAGAATGATCTCTGCTTTCCCCAACCCTCAAAATATGCACAGACAAGTGCTCACCCACATCCTTAACGCATGGTAAGACATTGATGGTGAGGTTCTTGTAGGTGGCAATCTTTGCCTCGGGAGAGGCAAGAAAATCTATGAGGCCAGTGTGAGCCTAGATTTTCAGGGACAGAAAATGCTTTGGATGAGTGTGCTCACGATTTTAAGAAAGTTGGAGGTGGGGAGAAGAGGAGAAAAAAACTTAAGATTCTTCGGGGAGAGAGTGGGAAAGGCTATTAAATATTCAGGAGTCATGAGTCAGAGTTTGCAGAGAGGCAGGCATGAACAGGAGGGCAGAAATGGGGAAGGTTAGCCTCACTAAATCATCATAGGCCTACTGAGCTGAACAACCTGGCTACACAAGCGGAGAGAGCCCTGGAAAAAAATGATAAAAACGTCTTTAGTTTTGGTTTGTTTGTCTTGCTCAGCCCCCCAAAGACAATGTGTTACACACCTGCAGCAACCTTACATCATTCGAACAGCATCATCAGTCAGGCTGGAGAGAAAACAGCGAGACAAGAAGGTATTATCTAGCTAGAGGAGAAAGAATGCAAAGCAGGGGTGAAGTTAGGCGAGAGCGTGGAGAAAATTAGGCGCAGGGGAGAGAGCGAGGTTTGCTGGAGGATTAAAAAAGAAGAGCCTGAGGGGGAAAAAAACTTAAGGGTAGAACGAAAGAGAGAGGAGACAGAGAAACTAAGAGGGAGAGATGGTAGAAAGCATGACTGGTTAGCTATACTCAAGGTATGTGCACCATGACAGGACAATCTGAGCATGACTTACATTTTGCCTGGGAACTAGATCATGCATATCAGTCCTTTTCACATTATTACATCTTGCATAAAGCCCAGTATCTTCATGTTGTTAAAATTTTTTGATAAAACACTTTGGTTTGTTTGTATTCTTTAAACCATGACAATCATCTAGGACGGTACCAAACCCAGGATGTTGAAAGAAAACAAAGGTAACATCTGCTAGCTGGTTTACATTCATACAGTTAGTGACCAGGTGCTAACTTTTCATTTTCAGTATGTAGGTTGCTAGCTTGGAGGTTGTTGTCCTTTCCTGAACTGACAGGAATTTTGAATAAGCTGATAGGACATGTGCCTACTTCCAGTGAGTCAGACTAGTTGGCTGTTAATCAAAGTTACACATCGTTGCCAAGCAAATTAATTCCTGCAGTTTGATCATTACTTTTTGAGTAAATTTAGCATTACACACAGCAGCAATATGCACACACACACACTTTGCTCCTTAAAGGGGAACTATTGTGCTTTTTCCTCTTTTCTGACCTATAAATGTGGTTACAATGTTGGATACTCGTGTTAAACGATGCCAACACGTCAAATAATGAGTTTGGTGCATTTGGAAGTGAGCCCTGCACGCTGTGTTTTACAGTCTTTTTTTAAACAAGAGGTTGCATTGACGTTAATGCATGCCAGACTTACTTATTTATATGGGAATGCCCCGGCATATGCTCTAAGCCTGCCCTCTCCCCCGCTCTGCTTCGGAAGTTTTATCGCTGTGCGCTGCTCTGCTGTCTACAACGATTTCACAGTGTTAGCACGTTTGAGCAATGGCTCCCAGAAAATGTTTGTTCTGGTGTGAGGGAAAGTTAACTTTGTTTAGCTTTCCTAAAGAGGCAAGCGCCAGGCAGAAGTGGATAGAGTTGCTTTTTCCCGGCCAGCAAAAGAAAAATA
>JAJHUR010092587.1:0-16457 GCA_027495735.1 Lutjanus campechanus
CATTTAAATGAACACTTGAAGTAAAATGCAGCATGTGTCTCATTTATGTGCCTATGGCAGATGTTACAATGCAGATTCTGTAAATCGTGTACGTTTTCAAGAGTTTCTTGATAGGGGAGCACCAGTGTTCCCTATTTATTAACTAAAATGTGTTAAAAGAGTTTTTCACAGTTCTAGCCTCTTTTCTCTTAGAGTCTATTAGATTTATGTATTTAACTTTAAATGCATGCCCAGACTATCTTCGAGGATTTGGGTCCCCCCAATTATAGTTTCATAAAATAGGGCCCGCCTTAAAAGTTGGAAATGGCACTGGTCGACCTGTATGTTTAGCTTTCAAGTGTGGTTGTATGGTTTTTTGACCTGTAAATGGTGGTCAGCAAACCCGCAGTTTAGAGAAGCGGTAGAGTGCCGGTCTAGGAAATGTACTGTTGTGGACAGGGTCAGCAGGAACATCTATTTTAGACACCTAAAAACATCTATATCATTTTAAAATATATGCTATATTTAGAATAATTTCACCACTTTTCCTTTACTGACAGGAAACCACTGTTCTATAAGCCAAATATCATTCTCTCCACCTGACTCCTTTGGCAAAACAGTAATTTTAGCTCACAGAACATAGGAGTTGCTGGTCTGTTACTGCCTCAATCTGTTAGTTTAACCTTTTAAATGTCACACAATAACACAAACAAATTAACCAGTCAAGGCAGCAACTACTGCAAAGTAAACTTGTTGTTTTTGCAAAAGGAGTGTAGTTGAGCGAGAGAGAGTGATATTTAGTTTTTGTAACGGCAGTTTCCTTTCAGAAAAGGCTGTCTGACAGCAAACTAAAGTGCTGAAAATATTCTAAATATATTGTACACTTACAGTCCAGTTTGTAAGATTTATTGGCTTTTATTGGCAGAATAAATATATTCATAAGTATGTTTTCATTGGTGTATAATAAGGGTGGGTGATATGGCCTTAAAATAATATCACAATAGTCGGGGTATTCTGTGATAATGAAAGTGAGAGATGAAACGAGATGTTTGCAGTCTGTAAGCTGTTAGCTGCCAATAAATCCTACACACTGGTCCTTTAAACTGATATTTATTTTTGGTTGTTGTCTAAATTATGTCGCTGACCCTGTCCACAGCAGTACATTGCTTAGGTTCCTACACCAGTTCTTCTAGTGCTTCTCCAAACTGGGGGTATCTCAATCACCATCCTCTGCAGCTAATACATTAACTATGGATTACAAACCCACTTAAGATATTCCAAACTATCCCTTTAAATGCTGATGAGGGACAAATATATATAACATGCCACAGATTGAGACCATCATTAACAGATGATATTTTCATCATCAAACCTCATTGTGTTCCTCGTCATCCTCTCCTCCTGTCAGAGATCACCAGCAGCGATGAACCTGACAGCTTGATGCTGATGCAGAAGATCTTCGACACTGTGGGTCAACCCAGGAACTATGGCCCCTGCAGCCAGGAGGTGGACGAAGAGGAAAAGAGGAAGGCTGAGGACAGGATGAGGAGAGAAGCCCAGGAGAAGGCTGAAGAGGAGAGGAGGGAGGCAGAGGAGGCCAGACACAGGGCTGCACGCTGGGAGGAGTGGGTAGGTACTGTGAGGAAAGCTGGGGTTTGGATGTTAGGATGTTGTTTGAAGGAGGATATCAAATACATCTGATGTGGTGTGTCTACAATAGCCAATCAACCAGTGTGCTGTGATTGGCTGTTGTTGAACTCCCCTGTTTTGTGATTGTTTTTTAAAACCTATCTTTGTTGTGGTTGTGCTGTTTTAAAATGACCTGTTCTGTTAGTGGGTTTTTTAAAAGAACCTGTGTTACACCTGTGTGGTGATTAGTTGTATTAGCAACCACCCGTGTTGTGATTGGTTGTTTAAGACACAACTTGTGTTGTGCAGGAATGTGTATTGTCAAGAATCTGGTGATACAAAATGTATACACAATACATAATACAGAGGTAAAAATCCAATTTATCTTTATACTGTAAGCAGGTGATATTTTGTTATTTTTCCATCAAATCTTAGGAAAACTGATAGTATAAAGAAAACACCACCATATGCATAAAATCTGAGCTAAAATAGTTGATTTTATTGTGTAGTCAGAACAGTGATGATAGAGAACACCACTGCTTTATAGTGTTCTGGGGTTTAAATAAAATTACCACAAACATTGATATCATGATAGTGTTTTTGAGAATTGATACAGAAACACAAAATATAATGTCATGATACTCTTTATAGCAATATTTTCTTCCACCCCTACTACAAATCCCACAAACCCACATTGTACTGAACCAGAATGATCCATTAAGTGTTAAGATTGATGTTTGATCTGTTTGTATATGATGAAGATGCACTGTGTGTGTGCGTGTGTCAGACTAAAGGTTTGGAGGAGGTGAGGCAGCAGGAGGAGGAGCTGATGGAGGCCCAGTCAGTCCCGATGAAGAACTACCTGATGGAGCACGTCATGCCCACACTGAGCCAGGGCCTGATCGAGTGCTACACCACTCAATCACAGGACCCTGTGGACTTCCTGGTATTACACTCAGCGATGGTTATTACCCCGTCCACTGACACTTTATATAGTGCCCATGTCTATATCACATTATAAACATATTTATAATGTGTTAGTCATAAGTACTCACAAATATTCATAATGCCTTATACTAATAATTATAACACATTATTAAGCATTTTATAATGATTAAGTTCAGGTATCATAATACTCTATAACTACTGGTCACTATATGACATTATTTTAGCAAGAATCATAATGTATTATAATTCTCATAGTTGTATTACATTATAACCATTTTATAATGTATTTTAATCACTGTTACAATCTACTCTAAGTGGTCATTGGAGGCTTTTAGTAAAGTGATGAAATTCGTGAGGTCTAGACAGCTATAATACATTATAAGCTGGTTATAAGACACTAGAAGTGGTTATTGATGCTTTCCGTAAAGTAACAATATTCCTGAGGTATAGGTAGATATAATACATCATAATCTGGTCATAAGTCACTATAAGTGGTCATTGTTGCTTTAAGTAAAGTGATGAAATTCCTGAGGTATATGTATTGTTTAACACATTATAAGCTGGTTATGAGTCACTATAAGTGGTCGCTGTTGCTTTTGGTAAAGTGAGGGGGGAAAAAAATCAAAATCTAGACAAGGCAAGCAACTTTTTGATGATGAATAACTAAATGATGGACATTCAGATTTCACTAATTATTGTTGTAATACATTATAATCATGTTATGATGCATTATAATCACATTATAATGCATCATAACAGTGAGTATAATGTGTTATACAGTACAATGGTTATATGTATTCTGTGAGAATTACAATGCACAATGATGCGTTATGAAGTGTTATGATACTTTACCTCACAAGTCATTATAAAATACTTTATAATATGTTATGATTATGAATACATAAACACATGAACACATTATAAGTATGTTTATAATGCATGTGCGTTGCAGAAAGTGTTAGCTGTAATTCTTTGTATCTGACTTCCTTGATTGAACTTCTCTTCTGGTTTGTGTCGTTGCAGGCGGAGTACTTGTTGAAGAACAACCCCTTAAACCACTGACAGTAGAGGTCATTTCTCTGTTTCACCCACACAAACTGAAATAAAATCAATGTTTTCTCCTAATCTTCCTGAGCTCTTTAGTTTATTAGAGACTGGAGTCAATTACAGGCAGCATTTCTATTAGTAGAAAACCTCCCGGAGTCTTTCCGACTCACAGTATTAGTAGTCACAGTATTTGAGCCAACACATGCCGAGTGTCCCTCGGTTCATGCTGGGATTTTGATTAGGTCTGATTTGTAAGTGGCCCATTCCCCTGCCCCTGTTGTATTTACACACTGCTTTGTTTGGGCTCTTGTGTGCTGGCCATTACTTAAAAGCACCCTAAAAAAGCGGATGAAAGTGCATATGAAGCCAAAAGCTAATTAGGAAGTTAATTTGCGTAATGAACTTGGTAAACTCCAAAGTAGGCATTCTCGGGTCATAATTGCTTTGATTTGGCTTCCGATATCCAGGAAGGATAAATGTTACAAATGGCAGCTCATTTGTGTCTCTCTCATGTTGCCACTCGCAACTCCAAAGTGTACATAATTGGTTGCGGCGGAACACCAAATTATTTCATTGTACATACTTAATTACCACATGGGGAAATTAGTTGAGTTTATTTGGGAAACATTGTGACGCAAGCCGCTGCAAGACAATTTGACTGCACCATCTGTGAGGAACAGCTACAGACACGACACGGAGAGTTTCCTGAAAGAGAAACACACACTTTGACTGGAAATATGGTCATACAATAATTCTCAGTCAGTAACAACCTAAGTTCATAATACACACATATTATAGCCTTCATTTGTCAGACCTCAAATCAACAAATGTTTTCTCGGCCTTACTGCAAAGCTAATCGCAATCAAACCTAATCAATGGACACATCTATAGTACAGCACACTGTAGACTCATAACACAGTAAATGCTAATAAAGAGAGATCCACACTCACTGTGACAGGATGTGTGGGAAATTTTAATGTTTGTCAGTGTAACAGGTCACATCAATGAGGCTTTTAGAGATTTCCCTGTTTTCCTTTATGTCTGCTTTTCACGTTGATGTGACAGTGGACAGTCTGTTTGAAAGGTTTGTGTGATCTTTCACCCCTTCTTCTGGGTTGGATCCTGCAGGTCAGGTGCTGGCTTCCCCATCAGTGACCACAGCTCTTTTCTTCACAAGATAATGTTGAAAATCTTTTTAAAGAGACATGTCACCCCAAAATCAAAAATGCATATTCTCCTGTAGTGCTGTTTATCCATCTAAATAGTTTTGTTGTGAGTTGCGTGTTGAGTTTTGGAGACATCAGCTGTAGAGATGCCTGCCTTCTAATATAATGGAATTAAATGGCACTCAAAAATACATTTGAAAAATCAGAGCTGATTTATGTAAGAACTACTTCTTTTTTCTAGTAGAAATAAAGTAGTCCCAGTAGATTCTGCAGTACAGAGAAAGTAGTTCCTACATGAAACTGATTTTGAGTAACCGGGTCATGATATCTAGAAAGAGACATTGCTGTTCAGTTTTCAAATGTATTTTTTAGCCCTTTAAGCACCAAAGGACTAGTGACATCTACTTCCATTATATTAGTGAGAAGACAGAAATCTCTTTGATTGATGATGATCTTCAAAACTAGGCAGCTTAAATCAAAACAGTGTAGATGGATAAACAGCGCTACAGGCCAAAGGAAAAATATAATATTACACTATTGATTTTGAGGTGAATTGTCCGTTTAAGTAAGAAATATCTATGCTGTTAAGCTAAGCATATTGAAAGGTGTTTAGCAGCTCACCAGGAAAGTGACACAACACCGGCTCTGTGTTCCCTTTCACTCTTCAGTTCATTTGGGCAAAACTGAACATAATTTCCATTTAGCTCTGGTCCGTTTCCAGTTCACAGTGACTTTATACAAGAGAAGCAAAATGAATCAATTGGACTTTTAGCTAACTCACTGATTGGACATTTGCTAACACTTATGCATTATATTAAATGCATACATTTCACATAACGCATAATATATAAGCAAATAATGTGTGTAATTGTGTGTATTATGAAGGAAGTACAACTCTTAATTTCGTGGTACAGCCCTGTGTTGTATAATGATAATAAATGACCTTGAATCCTTGAATCACATTTTAATGACTGTCATCCTGTGGAGGAAATTCAAATTCCACTGACTGACAGCAGCTCATCCTACACTTTACTGAATGCTATGCAATAATGTAGTATATTTCAAAATCTTACCAGAAAAGAATAAGGAAAAGTATTCTTAGTATTACTTAGTGCTATTAGTCTCAAGGACATGCCTTACCAGAAATGATTTTTATTTTTTTATTTTTTTTTAGTCAACATTTAGTCACTGAAACTAGTTTTAATTTTAGTCGCAATTTTACTCAATGCTTTAATCATAGTTTTAGTCCTAATTTCAGTCTCTAATTTTAGTCCTAGTCTTTTTGTTCACTTCAAATTGTTCACGTTATTCAAAATGCTTTATTCTTTCTCTTTAAATAAATGTCTGTCATAAATTGCATAGTGTAGATCAGCAGATTACCTCTCACTGTTACACACCCCAGTAGTGGGGTAGGTTGTAACAGTGGAACCTTGTATTTGACATAAACTCACGTAGCCTGTGACTGTATAGTAGACGTCCAATAGAGATTTCTTTGTAGCTGACAGATATTGGTACTGTGTATCAGCGTTTGAGCGATCTCACACAAACAACTACTGAATTACTGGTGTGCAAACAAAAAGGTTACTACCATCCCAGGTCTACTGATGCGTCATTATTGCTTATTAGACACTGATCATGTTTATTACTTAGTAAAACAGACATTTTTGTTTATCTTACTGAGGTCTTTTGCTAAATTCAATGTGTAAAGTGTGTCATTGACTGACAAGAGGAAAAAAGAACAAATGCTTGACTTGAAGACTGACGGGTCTCTGACTGATGATTTAATGATTTAACCCATCCTAGTATTAAAACTGCTAAATACATGAAGTACTTTTGATCAAAGAAAATCCTCATACTAACAGCACAATTACACATAACCATGGTGACTGTTAGAGGCCTCAAGCATGAAGCACCTGTGAACAGATCATGTGACCTGTTTTATACAAAAATACAAAAGCAGACTGCAGATCTTGTGTTTGTTCACTACAACACACGAGGATCCATACATGAACATGCTGGATGAACTGAGTGAATACAGCTTTAATAAATGTATAATTCTGCTGTTCCGTTAAACAGAAATGGTCTTAATGTGTACTGTGACTCACATTGAGTTAATGATGTTTACCAGTAACAATGTGAACAATACATACTGTACATTATATAGACACCTTTCACCATTTAACAAATGCCACTACAAACCATTCACAGTATTACTAGTGTCATGACTGACTAAGTGACTAAAAACATTCATATCTTTACACTAACCATGAATCTACCCCAGTTAAGCACACTTCACTGAAGTTTACTCAGACCTTAACTAAAGAGCTTTGGTAAGGTAGACATGTACAGTAAATATAAAACCCAACAGTAAAGCAGCCATCTTCTTACAAGTTTCTAACCTGACCAAACAAACTTTGTCAAAACAACATAAGAAAGGCTTTTAAAGGAACAATATGTAACCATAGCACATGCACAAATGAGTACTGCAGTCCAAATAGCGAGTTGCAGCCATAGACTGTATATTAAATAGGTTGTAATCCTGTTTAATATACAAACTATGGCTGAAGTGAGTTGTTTCCTCCTCCACAGACACAGCAGAGACAGGCAGGCTGCAGGAGCTCCACAGAAGCTCCACAGGACCACAGGACATGCACATCCTCATGAACTGACAATAGCAAGCGAGGACAAGTCCTCCACTGTAAGTTGATCAGATGTTTATAACTGTCAGTGGCTGCCTGTCTCAATTTAACAATTGACATCTACGCCTTCTACAAGATTATTAATGATTTCTTACAACAAAACAAACACAAACAGACACTTAGTCATTCTGTGAAAATTCAGCATTAATTTGAACTCTGATTAATGTGAATCAGACATGCAGAAAAGTTATTCTGGTCCAGAGTCTGAAATTTCAAAGGGAACACTGCAGCTGTAGTGTTCATGTCAAGTGAAGCAAGTATTTCAACTTCATGTTTCCTTGATCTCTGATGACACATAGTGGTCATTTTATGATTTACTTCAGTAAATACTTTACTTTCATGTCCTTAGAAATATGTTGTGCTGACATACAACAAAATACTAATCTGTTTTCCACAGTTAAAGCAGATGTTAGGATGTTTGCTCTGTGGAAGTTTCATGCAGCTCTACTACAACTATCTGAGACTAACCACAGTTTTGCAGATTGCTTCTTTTAACAGTCCTCAGGATTGGCTGGTACTGTCCCAAAATCCTGCAGTTGGTCTGCTTTACTTTCACAAAACAAACAACCCACCAGCTCAGAGTCAGACTTTTTTTTATGCAGCCAGTTATTTAATCTGCATCAGTGTGACTGACAGCTTTCACAACAGCTGAAATAAACCAAACCAAACAGGCTCGCTGTGAAAGAATTATCAAGTATTATCAGGAGAGCCAAGAGGGCAGGTTTGAGCACTGGGCCTCATACAAGAACCACTCATAAGTGATGTGTACAAGTGATTTAGGAGAACTTGTCACGTTCACCAGTCTTCTCGTATTTTGAATTTTCTTTCAGATATAAACATAATTTTCAGACCTGTCGTAGTGTCATGTGCAGTCAGTCTGCTGGCAAGTTTTTCCAATAATAAATGTATATTTCATTAGTTTGAAGACATTTTGAGTTAAATAAATTACACTTCATTATTATGGTGACCTCCTGTTTGACTACATTTCCAATTATAGTTCTAAATTTACACATAAAACCTTCCATCATTACCTTCCATGATGGAAACTTGACCTTCTCCTCCTGCTGCAGTCATCGATCACCCCTCATTGTGTTAAGGCCTCTACTAATCTACTAATCCACTGTTAAAATGACAGGTTTTCCTTTATGCATGTCTGAAAGCAGAACTTTAAACTCTGAACTCGTTAAGTTCTTCTTTTAAATCGTCGATGCCATTTTCATGAATGAACACTTCCAGTGATAAGGGGCAGGAAGTGCAGCCTTATATGTTATTATTGTGGTTCACAGGTGGATCATTTACATATGACGTTACCTGAAGTTACAGGGGTTTGCTGAATCTGATGTGGCATGTTCAGATGAGGCCTTTGCATGAAAATAAGTAAGATCAATTTAAGATAAGAATATGAAAAATGTTCTTGCATGAGACCCAGTGTGTAGTACATGAAGAGTCTGAATGAAACATAAAGGCATCATAACCATCAGCAACTGGTCTGTTCTGACATTATCTGACACTGAGTCACTGCCGCAAGTTTATATTCCCACTGCTGCTGGTGCTGTCCTGCTCATGTATGTGCAGCAGAGGGAGGCCAAGTCTCTCCTCACCTCATCTGTAATGGATTATAGTTTGTGTGATATTGATTGATTGATACTTTTATTGTCAGAACAAGTCTGAAATTTGTCTTGTGTCACAGTAGATGCAACACCATAAACAACAAACATCAGGACAAAAAACAAAATACATCCACCCAACATGACATAATCACAGAAGTTAAGACAGGAGACAAACAATACACTACATATAACAATATGAACACAGAAGACGACATTTAAGGCCCTTTTACATACGATCTGTGGTGGTGATAAGTAAGGTCATTACTAAGCTCATTAAGGATATTTTTCAGACACTGAAGTATTTCCATTTTCTGATACTTTACACTTTTACTGCACTACATCCAAGAGGGAAAAAATTTAGTTTTTACTCCTCTATATTTATCTGACAGTCATTGTTACTAACACTTTTTTATGTCAAGAAAGTCACAATTTGTGTCAGGTTTGTCGTACTTTGGTTTTATGTGAAACTGCTCAGTGAACGACCTCTCTCGTCTCGTACAGTATACATCATCAACATGAATCTCTCTGTCCCTTGTAACGTTATTTTACCTGAAGTGTTTGATCAGCACTCCTGGTCCTTTTATCAGCCACGAAGAGAAAGAGAGAGTAAGAATCACTGTTGTGTGACACATCCCAGTACAAAAACAATCGTAGCTTCAGCAGCTAACATCAGCTAACATCAGCTTTTGGAGAAAGAAAGTGATGACATCACTTAGGCGACTTGTGGGTGTGTAGTCTTTCTGATTATGTGTCTTCACAGTCTGAAACGGTGACTTTCTTGACTTTTAAAATGATCTTTTACAACATCACGTGTGATTCACGACACAACTCAAATGAGATCAAAAAATAATTTGTCTCTCACCGTTGACTACACTTCATATTTTTTAGGTCCCATGCTGGTCCACCAGAGGGCGTGGCTTTGCCTCTATTTTGCACTCTGCTCACCAGTGCTGGTCTTATTGGCTGCTTCATCACACAAACCAGGCAACCCTGGAAATGTAATATAATATTCATCAGCATGTTTTCATTAGTGTATAAACACCTGAAATAAGAATAGTTGTTTTTTTGTTACCTGAGAATGAGTCTGTATATCTGCAGAAGGAGCGGCTCCTCTTCTATGGGGGGTCACCATGTTTCTACAGTAGCCTGAAACAGACAAACTGAACCAAAAAAAGATACGGCGTTGCATGTTTTTCACAGCCACCGTACGTTCTCTACATGCTTGGAAGGAGGGTGAGGTGAGTTGGTCTAAAACCTCACTGATGCCACTAAATCCTACAAACTGGACCTTTGACCACTGAACTACAATAGCCAACTGCAGGTGGTTAAAACTGGTTCCCACTGGAGCGGTTACAACGGTAACATGCTACTTGTAATAATACTCCATTATAAGTAAAGGTCCTGCATTCAGAAATGTTAAGTAACCAGAAGTGGTCCAGAAGTATTGACACATTAATGCACATTATTGTCTTGGTGCATTTACTGAAGTAAAGACTTTAAGTAAAAGTTTTGAGTCCTTGTTCCACCTCTGTGGTGAATGATTTTACATAACAGACAATGAGAACGACATTATGCACTGACTATAAGAGACTATAGTTTCTCTCTCTAGTTCAGGGCTGGGCAATTATTTTTCGTGGGGGGCCACATGAGAAATTAATCAGGCTGCAGTGGGCCAGACACAAATGATATAAGATCCTGATAACAGCCTAATCTCTAATAATGGAATGGTCAGAAGTATTCTACATAGGACACTTCTACTGTTGGGCCCCCCTCTCTGAATTACCATGTGATGAATTGTGGGCTAATATTTTGTTGGTCATGTCCAAAACTTGATGTTTGAGTGAATAAAGTTAGAGTTTAATGTAAAAGATACAGTTCATTATCATTACCAGTGAAGTTTAAGGTCCGATAACTGTTAAATGGTGAGCAAAATGCTATTGACTGTCTTTTATTTTTAATTTTCAGTATTTCCATGATGACCTTGGGGGCCAAATGAAACCTTTCAGTGGGCCACATCTGGCCCCCGGGCTGCAGTTTGGCCAGGTCTGATCTTGAGTGAGAGAGTATTTCCATCCTGATGCTCTTATTCAGCGTTTGATAACAGCACAGTCAAACATTTATTTAAACATCTATTTCATTTTTTGCAGAAGTCAGGCTGATTTAACTTTTTCCGTGCAAATTGTGCAATTATAAAACTAACGACTGGACAACTGAAATGCAGCTTTGACAGCAACAATATGCTCAAATTTCAATTTTTCAAAAAATTAGATGAAAGCTAAACCTAAAAGAAATCAAACACTGACTGGCTGCATCATTTAAATTATTGTACACGTACTGAAACCTGCAAACACATTAATATGGTCCTTTAAAATCTTAAGTCTCAAAAGTAAAACTCAACATTACCACAGTATTCTTCATGAATGGCTGTAAGTAGACAGTCACAGTGCTTGTAATAAACTGCAACTACTAGGCTACTAGTATGCTACTAGGAAACAAGGGGAGAAAAATACAAACTGCAAATCATTTGAGATAATAAATCAATAACAAAATCAAAAACTGCAGCACAAATGTCAAGTCAAGTCAAAGATGACCTCTGACCTGCAGGTTGGACTGCTGCAAAGCTCTGATCTGAGTTGCATCTGGTTTGAGACAGGCCCCCGTGTACCATGTTTTACTACCAGTGTTGCACCACTAGGTGGCAGTCCTAGATCATCTATTAGCTGTCAGGAGTCACTCTAAAGGGGGGGTGATTTCTCTGTGTTCTTATTCTTTAGATGGTCTATCATGAAATGTTTGCTTTTTTCAAATGTACAGTGTAGGATGTAAAGCAGCAGCCACTGACCTGTGACCAGCTGTGAATCAATAAAAGACAAATGAAACTTTTAAATGTGAAGGTTTGAGTTTCTGTAGATTCTGCTCTTTGTCTCTTCAGTCATGATGTCAACCCAGAACTTATGTTCATTCCACACATTATTCCAAAGAGAGTAGTAGCAAATATTAGTAGAGCAACATTCTTATTCCTTTATCAAAAACTTTAAGTATCCCTGTATGTGCTCAGCCTGAAAGATAAACTCTCTTGTGGTTTTCCACATACAGGTCACAGGGGGTTAATGTCTTCTGTGGCTCTGGAGGATCTTTGTCAACTCTCTGAAAATAACCCTGATGCTGCCATCAAAGCTGTCACCTCAGCCTGGGACTTGCAGGAGAAGACACTTTTACTACAATTTGTAACAAAACTGGAGGTGTTTGAGAGAAGGTGAGCATTCAGCAGGCAGAGGGGTGGGGGCGGGGGTGTGGATTTGGGGGAGACTGAACACAAAGATGTCACTGCTGAGAAAATAAATATTAGAAGGAGTTTGTCCTGGAATTGTAGATGATCAAATTCCCTCTTTTCTGAGCACGATAAAGACTTTTTGTCCATGTTGGCTGAGGTTGAAACATTATTCTGCTATTTTATTGGTTGCATTATGGGAAATGTAGGATCCAATGTTGTAGAGCTTGATTCATACTATGATAAAAGGCAAGATATTTCAGCCACTGCTGCAGGAGGTTTGACCATTTTTCTTCCTTTATTTCTATCACTTGTGTGTCATCCAACGTTATGCAAGTACAATACAAACTAGCAGAAATACATGTTGTCCTCCATGTGCAGCCTGGAGTTTATGACAGCGTGGACTTCAAGTATGGACTCAACATGTCGGCTTTAAGCTGGCTCAGCTTAAAAATGTAAGTTAACTGCATGTAGGTTAAATAAGTAGTTTAAAGTGTTATTTGTGTTTTGTAAAATCAATTAGCCCCTTAATTGAACTTAAGAAAACATGTTCAATAAACTGAAGATGTTAAGTTGAATTAACAACAGTTCAATCACACTGACAAACATTACAAACTAATTAGATTTATTTTCACATTTTCTCAGTCAGTTCAGTTCAGTTCTTGGTTTAACACAGAGAACTTCCAGCTGCTCCTGTTAGAGACACTTTGTTCCAGAAGTGTGTGAAACTGCTCCCAGTGAATTTATTGTATTTGAAGTGTAAAGAGGACGGAGACTGAATTCAACACTAACCTTCATCATGTTCACAGTCTTTCATTATTGTGAAAAATAAACAACCATGACTTCTCTTTAAGTGTATTAAAGTCACACAGCAAGTGTCCATCATATATGTTTTATTCAAACTATAAAAAAGAAAGTCTCAGGAGAGGTTTAACTCTCACACAATGCATGCTGGGAAGTCTACTAATATGCTGCACATGCACTCTAAAAAATAAACATTTCTTTGCCTATTTTTTTTTTTTACAAAACAACAATAAGTTTTATGTTCAGAAAGCAAAAGATTTTTGTGTTCAGTATAACATTAAACTGTTGTAATGATGTGTTTTTTTGTTATGTTAAGTGAACACAAATTTATTTGCTTTATTAAACAAGACATTGACCACATGTCATATGAAATTGAAAAATATTATAAATTATACTGTATCATTTTTTTTAGTTAATTCAGCTGCTCAGTCTGCAGTGTTGTTGAATTGTTAACTAATTAAGTTTTATTGTAGTGAACATCAAGTTTTCATGTCAATTTGACAGATCAGAAGAATTGTGTCGTCTGCTTTTGAAGCTACTCAGGTTGAGATGAAATGAGATGAAATAGAACTTCATTAATCCCATAGGAATTTTTTTGTGCCAGATATTCCTCCAAAATTGCAAATAACAGTGTCTAATAGAATAACAATAAAAGTAAGACAGATCAGTAAAATAAGCCAACTGAAATAGAAACAGGAAGTACTGTATTATAACAAACATAATGTTGCACATGATATTAAAAGTTATATTGCACATTATTGCCAATAATATTGTGTATGATGTTGAAAAAGTAATTCTGATATTATTGTTCTCAGTGGTACAGAGAGAACACTGTTTCAGATGATATCTGACCCTTTACTAGTTGCCTTTTTGCTCTAAAAACTCAGTTGAGTATCTTTACTCAGTTATTACTACACAAGAACTTCAGTTGAACATGGGACTGTATGTTGTTGTTTGTTACTGGAGTGACTTGTTGCCGTTACAGTGCGATAGAACCACGTCACACAGCAGTGAGAACCTTTAACATTTGTTCCTCCATCACATCTAATACAAGCATCAGCTGCAGTAAGCCATGTATGTGTGAGTGTGTGGCAGCATCTGGACTGAATCCACTCTCACTGATGCTGGTCACTGTTCCCTAACACCCCTTAATCCACGGAGGGACCACACACACACACACAAACACACACCCACACACACACCCACACACACACACACACACACACACACACACACACACACCCACATGCATGCTCACACATACAGAACTGACAGACAAACACTGACAACACACACCTACACAGACTTTAAACGACTAACTCATACATAGATAGATAAACACACACTTACAGGAGAAAGACAGGATGACACACACATGGAACTGCTGGTTTAAGTCGTCAGGGGACACACACGCGCACACACACTCTTCCCCGAAAAACCCCGCCACCAGCCTCGTTCTGAGCACTCGGAGAGGGAAAATGTGTTTTGTTGCTTAGGAACAGTTTGCCTTGCATCTCAGCAGGGGGTCTCCTTTTGAATATCATTATGTCCCCCTCGATTGGGGAGGACGACACATTTTTCTTTTCTGCCAATATTTATCTTGGGCTCCACTCGCTCTCCGGAGGCCCACAAAAACGTTTTCATTGATTAAAGGCGGTGGAAGGCAGATTCCGCCGCCAGACGCCTCACCTCTTTTAATGTAAATTTATCAAAACGGCTGCACGGCGCCGTGGCAGGTGTCAAGGTTAGGAGCAGCAGCACTTTGCTTTTCTTTAGGTGGAGCCTGAGGAGGAGGAGGAGGAGGAGGAGGGTTATTAGGATAAAATGGATGTATGGTTGTTTGAGAGCCTTCACCTGAAAATACACTGCTGCTGTTATACAGAGCCGGACACAAGCAACATGACAAAACTCACACAGACTCATCATATACACAGCTGAGAAGTACAGATACTTTGTTTCTGCATTTAAGTCAATTTTTCAGGTACCTGTACTTAGTAGAATAGTTATTTTTCTGACAACTTTTTACTTTTACTCCAAACATTTCAACAAAAATATCTGTACTTTCTACTCTTCACATTTTCTGAACAGGCTTGTTACTTTAGTTTTAATGCATTTGAGGGGAATTATTGATTATTTCTATTCATCCTAAATGGATGAGACAATGATTTCAGGTGTATCGATCAGTGCATATTACACACTACAGACATAATGAGATGAAAAAGACATAACAAGACAAAAAAGACAGAACAAGACGACAACAATGCACAAGAAGTAACAAGACAAAAAATATATACAAGACGAAAAAGATGTAACAAGACAATTAAGATGTAACAAGATTAAAAAAAGATGAAAATAACAAAAAGACGATTCCTTGGTGTATCCATCAGCGTTTATCACGCATTACAGATGTAATGAGACGAAAAAGACAACGGACATAACAAGACAAAAAAGACAAAAGATCAAAACAATGCAAAAAGCAGGACTTTTTCGTCTTTTTTGAGATGATAACAACTGGAAAGACACAATAAGCCAAAAAAGACATAACAAGGCAAAAAAGACATAACAAGGCAAAAAAGACATGATGGAAACTATGCAAAAGATGTAACAAGACCAAAAAAAAAAGAATTAAAATGAGAAAGACATGTTAACACAAGAGTTAACATGTCTCATGTTAACTCTTGTTTAATTTGTATTTCCTGCATTAATAAAGCTCAGAAATATCGGCCCCTTACTACTGTAAGGTTCTATGTGTGTTCTGACTGGTTTTGAGATGTTCTTTTGCATTCCAAACAAGAAAAATGATATGTGGAACAAGTCTACTTCATGAAAATGACAGATACCATAAATGTGTTTTAGAGGTCCAATGTTAAAATCATCAAACTTGTAAATGGGGAGTGTTTACATGTTAAATTTCATGCTTTCTGTGACCTTTTTATGAGGTTTTGTTTTATATCAGAAATATGGATTCTGATTTTACCAAATAGGCTATATGTATGTATGTACAGTATGCATGTATGTATGTATGTATGTATGTGTGTATATGTGTGTGTGTGTATGTATGTATGTGTGTATGTACAGTATGTGTGTTTGTGTGTGTGTAGGAGTATATGTATGTATTATTTTGGGAAGAAAGAGAAAGAAAGAAGAATCTGGATGAATGAAATTAGTATTTATGTTGTGGTTAAACCCCCATAAATTCAAAACCATCTAATGAAGTTTAAGGCTTAATAATTATAAAATTTAAGTGATTTTAGGACTTTTTAAAGAGCTGCAAGAAGACCAACAGTTCTTCAACAACATACTC
>JAJHUR010092588.1:4785-31302 GCA_027495735.1 Lutjanus campechanus
GGCAGCCTGCCATTGGCTGGTTTCAGATGAAGCTGTGAGCTAATCATGTTTGTGATTTTCTATAGTTCGCCAGAAATAATGTGGAGGATCACTTTTCATTTTCTGTTGAAGTTGATGAATCTCAGTTGACTTCCCAGAGCCCCTCCCCTGAACAGTGATTGTCCAATCACAGTTTAGTAACCAACATGAGGTACAGCTGGCCCGTCAAGCTTTGGAGAGTTGTGCACAAGAGCCACATTCATTTCTGACTTTCTAAAATAGCTTAACATTAGCTTTCCTATAACTGTAACTGTTTACAGTAGCAACTTATCATGCCAAAGACCAAGGGATAGTGTATAATTAGGTAGCTACATTGTGTTGTTGGTAACTTCAGTTGCAAAAGTCTCTGTTTAGCACCAGGACGTCCACTGTGTAGGAGCCAATCCTGGAGTTGTGTCCTGCTCTGTACCGGATTTGGGGATGTTTGAACTGTTGAGAATACAGCCTAAGGGGCTGCATACTCAAAACTGAAAGGAATATGGTCAAGGCATGGATTAATTGTGACACACCTGTTCACAGCGCACAGAAAAAAAAACCCTCAACTTTTTCAAATGCAGCAAGCATACCGCAGGTCATGAGACAAGAATTAGTCAATCAGCTTCACAGAACTTGGTTCACCCTTTCCGTTCAAGGAGATAACAACATTCAGTTTAATGGTCAGCCAACCTGATAATCAAAGAGCAGCTAATTATATTAATTCAGGGACACCTGGAGGTGTTCAAAAACTCAAGTTCTTACTACTTTGACACTAAAAGAAAGAACAATGCCTGGAGATATATCAGATCAAATCTTTGGATCACAAAGTATCGTGTTCCTGACATCAAAACAATGAGTGATGTTTAGAAATAATGAAGAATACAGACATCAGTCATTATCATTCATCCTGTCCTCTGTCCTCCTCCGTCTGATGCTGATGTGATTCACTGCCTGCAGAGAGGAGGGGCTCTTTGTCTCATCCAGCAGGAAGTTTACAACAGTTCAACAAATTTTAAAATACGTGGCAAACTAAGTTAAACAGTTAGACAACATATTGACAGCGTTGGATTTAGCTAGTTTCAATTTGCTATTACTAATGTGCTGTGCTTGTGTAAAACAGTGGCGCTGGATGAGAGACTGCAGCC
This sequence comes from Lutjanus campechanus, assembly GCA_027495735.1. NCBI lineage: Eukaryota > Metazoa > Chordata > Actinopteri > Lutjaniformes > Lutjanidae > Lutjanus > Lutjanus campechanus. The sequence continues at coordinate 5,946 of JAJHUR010092588.1, forward strand.
AGAGGTGATTAAAATAACACTGGCTACATGTTAACATGTGTCTGCTTGGTGATCAGGTGTATTGGATTTTTACTTGCAATGGTTTTATTGCATTTACTTTCAGTTTCAGAGCGTAGTTTTTGTTAATTCAAGTAATCCTTGAGTTACTTCACCTGCTTAATTTCACTCTCTACCGGTGGCGCCTCGGCTCTGCTGCGCACTGACCTTGATCTGTTTGTGTGTGTGTGTGTGTGTGTGTGTGTGTGTGTGTGTGCATGCATGCAGGAGCTGTATCGACACAGGCAGAGAAAAGGAGATGCTGTGCTGCAGCCATGTGATAATAAATTACACCAAACCTTAAAAAGTGCTGATAAAAGGACCGATAATGTCGGAGCGTATCAATACTCTGGTCTTTAATAATTCAGCCCCGGGCCCCACTTGATACTGACTTTCAGCACCCATTCTGACTCTTCCGTGTCCTGTGGACCTGCCTGCTGAGCAATGGTAGGCGCAACAGTAGCGCAACCTCCCAAGCATCTTGGATAAAAAGATGAAAGCAGCACAGCTGGCGTTTTTAGATGCAACATCTGGACAGCCTCTTAAGTGAGACTGCAATTTTTGAAAGAAGAAAGATCGCTATCCTCCATTTACATATGACAAGTTGAATTAATAAGCAATAAAACACAGCATCAAGTTAAACACTTGGTGCTTTTGTTGCTATTGCCTTACTTGATAATGTATCAGCATTTTATAGTGGTTAATGTTAGCAAACTTGGGATAGATTTTGATGTGTAACTGACTGAGTTACAAAGGACAGTTTTTGGTTTTACTGTGGGACTCTTTCTTGGCACAGAGGCAGTGACCTCCTGAAGCCTCTGCTGGTTTTTCTGACTTGCAGGTCATGACAGAAACACTCTGTGCTGGGATGACTTATTAAGAAAAAGGAAATTTAGGTCCTAGAGTTTAATGTTAAAAAATATTAATTTAGAGCTTGACAAATGTAAGAGTTCAATAAGTCACTCTATTTAATTCAACTTGGCACACAGCCCTTTTCCAAGAGACCCTGGGTTCATAAAAGGCCAGAGTTTATTTCAACGTCACCTAAATTGGTTTTTAATTACTGTAAACAGCATTCATTTAATCACAATTAAGATTCTGAAGTGCTGAATGTCAAAATAACAGTGTCAGCTTTCATTTAAATATTTATTAATTACATGAAGAAACACTTGATGTAGCGTGAGCTTTTTTCCCCCCTCCTCTTTGGTCGGGTCAGGGCATTAATTGTTTCTACGGTGACAAAAAGAGAATTTTAAGCAGCTCATTAGTCTTTGCGGAGCATAAGTGGGTGTAACAATGAATAAATGACCTGCTGAATCACGGCTGCTATTAAACACCTTTGAGGAGAATTAAAATGTGTTTGCAGGTTGTGCCTCTAGAGGCACAAAGAGAAGAGAAAAGTAAGATATAAAAGAAGAAGAAGACCAGTTACACGTCTTTATCGTCTTGGTTAATCTCTATCCAATCAAAAATCTTCTCTCAACTCTTCTTATTACCTTATTACCACCACATTGTTTGCCTTCCTGGCCCTAAAGAAGAAATAATCCATTAACCCTTTGAACCTGCAGCCACTGAAGCACAAACTGCTCCAGTCTGATTCAGTGGAGTCATTAACGTCTCCATTAATTCGACACTTAGCAGTTCGTCTCCTGCAGACAACAATTCAAACAGCCTGTAGACTAAACAAGCATGTTTTCAGTTACTGAGAGGAAGCTCATTACAGCAGCAGAAGGGATCAGTCTGTCCTAATACTGGAGAGAAAGTCACAATTCACATACAGCTCTGCAGGTCAAACATCACAACACTGAATCAACAGATTATTGGTGACATTTTGATGGGAAGCGCTGAGACAGTCCTGAGCTCTGTGGACTTTCAGCTCACAGATTAAAATGCTGAATTGTCATATGATTGCTTGACCTTTTGCAGCAGAGTGCTGATGGGAAATGAGGTGTTCAACTTATTCTGTGTCAGTGTGACCATTTTGCCCATCCCAATGTCCCCCTATAACCTTAAGCCCTGGGTCCTGATGGACTGACGTCACCTGGTAATACTTGAGTGAGAGAGGCTTCAAGGGCCTGGAATAGTTTAAAGAGGAACATCACTTTACAACAGAGTGACACAAATGATGCAAATACATACAAGGAACATAAAATGGAAATATTTAAAGATAATTACCTAAAAAACAGGGGTACATGTATACAGAAATATAAACGTTCAGTCAGAGGTTTCAGGCGAAAATGTTTCATATTGTTTCAAAAGCTTATTAATTTTTATTTATTTATTTATTTATTTTTAAGTGATTTAAATGGAGCATTAATTTCTAAAAGAAAAGCTGAGATCTGGGGTAGTGATTTATAAAACCACTCATCTACAAACCTTTTTCTTTTACAAACTCTTTTCTTTTTTAAATGCTTGTGATGCTCCCCTGGTGACCCCATGTTTAACACGACAGCACTATGAGTGGTGGGTAATTCCCTCAGGCAAAGTCTGCAGAAATGTGCATAAAGGGCTCAAAAAGTCTGCGAGAGAGTCCTCATGGACACACGTCAATGTCTGTGAGGGTGGATGTTTGGACTGGGCCGTAGTGTCAGTCTACAATGAGCTGTTCAGTTCAGTTCAGTTCAGAGCTGGACCTGTGACATGAAAAAAAGGAGCTAATGACTTGGGCTGTTGCAGTGACAGAATTTCCCATGTGGTTATTAAGGTTGGCTCGGCAGTGTGGTATGTGGTATCAGCGTCATTGTTTTGGTTGTTTGTTTTTGTAAGTTACCTCAGTTATGATAAATGACAGAAAAATCTAATTGAATCGTGACCTTAAAATCAAAAATCAAAAGTGTCAAACTTTTTGAAGCATTGATTCATTTATGTAACACACACTGAAGTGTAAAACAAGACAAGAAAACAAAACATCTGAGCGGTTGTTGCAGTTCCTTGCTATCCCCTGAGGTGAGCTTGTCAATAAAGTGTTGCTTCAAAATTGTGGTTATTGTGACAGCCCGAGTGTTGACGTTTGAAGAGCTCCATATTCTTCTTTAAGGAAGCTGTTGTACAAGGTTTCATCATCCAAGGCTTCATTAGATCTTGTTCAGTTTGATGTTGCAACTGATGTAGAACATGTTTTTCAATAGGCAAAATAAAAGTTGATCCTGCAGCAGAGCTAATGATGGAATGTTTTTATCTACTGCTACAAAACATCAAGTGTACTGTGATATCCTGCTCTGTTACTTGGCTGTAATAAATCACTTATAATAACAGCACATGTCCAACTCTGGGCAGATATTTTCTGATTTGTAGGATTTAAAATTCCAGTAATCAACATGTTTTATATTAAAGGACAATCATGTCTATAGCCCAATGTGATGATTTCCAAAGGACACATAGAAGGGATTTCACTAAGAGCTCAATATTTACTGTTCACTATTTCTGCCATTTGAGTTTCCAAACATTTATGCTCTACATACTGCGCTCAAGACATCACACTCAAACTAAAAAGTGGTGTCCTTGACAGATACACTACTTATTGCTAACAAATACCATAATGCAGTCCCTCACATTTAATAGATCTATAAGTGGCCAAAATTTAAATTTACTACTCACTGAGTAAACAGTTTCTATTATATAGGGATAAGAATGGCTGATTCATTTTGAATACTTGGTTTAATCACTTAAGACAGGATAAATTATCTTTAACCAGTGACTTTACATACTTCTCAGAATACTGGGACCTAACTTCAGCATGAATTTACCAAAAATACTGTAACAACAGTAAAAACAAACAAACAAACAAACACATGTTGGGATGTGCAGGGCTTTTCAAAAATCAAACAACAAAAATGACCTCTACTTTGAAACTGTTGTGTTGCAGTCATAGAACCACGGAATTAACACCATCTCTGCAGTGCTATGAAACTTCTTAGCCTGTTTTAGCTCATTCTACATATTTAGCTTTCAGCAACTCAGTTTTCAGCAAATAAGCATAAACTATGCTAACCAATGCAGCACAGAAGTCAGGAACTGCTGTGCTTGCAATTGTTTTTTTAATGACGTCATCTCAAGACCACAAGTTAATTATTTCATTATTTCAAGATAGCAAAGCTTGTTTTCTCAAGATATTGAGATAATGAACATGCCACTTTATGTGAAGCATGTGAGGCAAAATGGATTTGTTATGTTAATATTACCACAATTGCGATGCTAATTTCCGTGAGCACGTCAAATGGAATTCCCATTATGTGTTAGCATCGAGCTAATGGACTAAGCGCTAATTGTGATGTAAATTTTAAAAATCCATTCAGGACTCCAAATACTGATTCAGGAATCATGAAAAAAAGAATCACGATACTTAATTTAAGAGAATAGAAGAGAGAATCTTTCTCTGACACCTATTTTCGTGAGCCAGCTGTTTACTGCTTAGAGTTCTGCATCTTAGATCATGATGAGGATAACACAATGTTGCTGTCAAACCAATAATGCTGATTACACATTCATTGCACATTCATCTCCTGTATTCTGCTGCTGCTGGAAACAACTGATGCTCTGTTTTTGTAACGAAAACAAACTGCTGCATGGAAATGTCCTCACCTGTTGTAGAATTGAGGTCAAAGCTTTCTCAATGTTTATTTTATGGTGAGTGCAGCAACGCCTAGTAGCATCTTCCCGCTCTTTCTCTGTGGTCAGTAATGGATGTTTACGAGGGAGGAGAAATAGTTTGCTCAGATCGGCCCCAGTGCTGTCAGCAGGAGATTGGTGGAGGGAAACAAGTGTCAGTTGTGACAGGAAGGAGAAAAATGACTGATGCTGACAGGACAAAAGACAGAGGAGGAGTGAGAGACCGAGGATAGAGAACGAGCTGATGAGAGATGGACAGACAGATGGACAGTAAGAGGACAGCACAGACACAGTGACACAGGAGGAGAGGGAGAGGAGGAAATAACATGTGACAGAGAAACTTAATCTAAATGGAGAATGTAGCCTGAGGCAGCGCTAAATACATTAAGAGTTAGTGAAGAGCAGGAAATTATGTTATTACCGCAGAGTGTGAAGCAGGTTATTAGAAATTAATAACTGCCCAAATGTATATGTGGGCAATTTCCTTTTTAAAGGTTTGAGACCTGAAACTAGAACAGCAGCACTGCAGTATTTTACAAAATGACTCCAAACAACCTTTGATACAAAACTCTCAGACCAGTTCTGATTTCACACATTGAAGTCATTTTAGTAGTAGTTTAGTATTAGGAATGCATCTCAGTCTATAAAATTAATCAAGGGTCTGCACATTTTTACACTATGAAGTTACATTATAGGGAGTGTAGTGTAAGGTCTTCTGGAATCCGTCCCATACTAACGTAACGTAACACACAATGGTTGTGTTGTTGAGCGTTACGTCAACACCTGTCGCACTCACCACTGACCACCAAAGTAGTCAGTGTACGTTTTTCAGGATAAATAGATGAATCCTTAACCCAAATGACACACATCAAGACACAGCTGGCTTTTGGGCTCACATAAAAAATAAAGCAGGATTTGAAAAATAAAAAGTTAAATAATAATAACAATTTTATTTCCAGTGGAAAAATATGGGGACAGACGTGGTGGTGGTGTGACACGTCTTCTGCTGCATGTTCGCAGAAGAGCGTGTCCTTTATAATCAACTGAAGCTGCTACACTGACCACAGAAGTACCTGAGCGGACATCTCGCTGCTTATCTGTTTTTATACGACTGGTCTACAGTTTTTTTTTCTCTCTACACACAGCTGCTCGGCCCTTCAACAGATAGAAACTATATATTTCTGTGTAAAAAAATGAGTCTGATCTGTTTAAAAATGAAATAAATGCGGTTTTGTACCAGAGGCAGTTCAGTGCAGGAGAGCAGTCTTGTGGGTGTTTTACATTGTAAAGCAGCCAAATCAAGTGTATCTATGATCCTGTAGTTAAAACAGTCTTGTTAATTCAGTACAAGTCAGTATTGCCTATGCTTCCAAACCCTAACCACACTGGGTAAAACTCAATATGTCCTCAGCTACCATCTATCCTACTTTGTCCCATGCTCTGTATATTTTGCTATTAAATGCAACCTTGTCTTTTTCCTGCATCTCCATTCTTCCTTGCACATACTGCAGCATCCCTCCTGCTGTAAACCACCTCTTGCATCATTTGAATATGCATTTATGGGGATACAGTGGAAAAACAACAAGCAATATCTGTACAATGAGAAGATTCTTAACCCTTTTCCCACGCTGGACACTGGTGAGTCTTACTGTTATAACAAATGCAATTCACTACTTTCTTTTTTCAGAAGTGAACAGGGTGTGAATTCTGCTGTGACTGCAAACTCACTCTTTTAGCCCTTATAATTTTCAGGGCACTGAACAAGCAGATGGGGTTTTGTTGTCTTGCAAGTCACATTATGAACACTCCAGTTATAACAGGGGTCGATCTTGTGACCTTTCACTTATTCCCTTAACCGAGATTCTCTGTCTGAACCTTGACTTTGAGCTGTGTCATCATGTCATCCAGTGATCTGCGGTCAGTTCTCTGTCTGATTAGCAGGTTCACTTCAGGGTCTCGTCCAAATCATGTTGTCAAAGCGTTCAATAATCTGTAGACAGTCACTCTGTCCTAATAGCAGGTTTAGTCTGCTGACCCTCTCCTCATCATTTCACACTATTGAATCAGTTTCTCTCTTTTAGCTGTGTTTTGTTCCAGATGAGAGCAGCTGTCAGTCACAGCTGAGGGGTTAGAGATGCTCAGAGGTTGTTAGGACTCTTGAATTCTCCCGCTGTGAAGCTCAGGGTCTAATATCACGCTCCACAACACCTCTCAGGGATCCCCAGCTGATGCAAACCTTGAAAATCATTCAAACAGTCAGTTGGTTATACAAACAGGTATTTTGAGCAAGCTGTGAAGTCAGTTTCGAGCCAGAAAGTCTGAAAGCAACAAAATAAAAATAGATGTAAAAGATATGTAAATCTAATAATGAAACAACACATTTAAGGACACATTTATTTACTTAAGTTCTTTGTTTGTTTTTTTTTAACTTTTGGGGCTTTAGGTTGCCTAAGTTTTGCCAAATCAGACGTCTTGTCAGTATGTTTCCACACTGTGAGACGAGTCTCAGCAGGAGGAGTTGGTGCTTTTCCTGCCTTGCTGTGATAGTTCAATCACTGCTTTCCTCGGGCTTCTTTTCTTTTGGTCTGCAATGCTCTTCTTCTGCTCCAGGTGATTCTGACATTGCTGGTACAAGCTTTACTTTACACTATTCTTAGCTCTGTGCAACATATTCATAACAGAATATTTAGTGAAAATTATTGCAGTTTCTCACAAATGACAAAGCAGTCAGCACTGCTGATACAAGCACTCCTTGTGAGAGAAAGCTCATTAAAAAAAATTAATGAAAAAGCAAAATTACTGTCTGATTTAAATTGAAATTTGAGTAATTAACCGGGGAGCACTTATTATTACACTTAATATTATGAATAATGTATTTTAATTTAATAGTCCCCATTCTAACTAATAAGCCCCCCTAAACACCCCAAAACATTAGAAAATGCAAATATTGACTCCAGAACTCAGCAAAACTTTAAAGTGACCCCCAAACTCCTGCCTACAGGGTGTGTTTGACATCTATTTATCTTCTCCATATACATCACCTGACATGGATGGGTTTACATTGACGTCACTTGAAAGCATGGCCGTCTCATACAGATGCTTAAGGGTACTTTATGCATCTATGAGATGCCAGGCGGCGTGACAAAACTTCTGTATTTAACGAGGTGGGAATCAGAACAGGCTGTTTGCCTGATTGGAGTTCAGAGATGTAAATGTCACTTATTAAGACTTCTTGTCAGTGTAGGCTTACAGTTTATTGTGGCTGCAAAAGTGAGGAAGGATTTTGACATCGACTTCCCGCTTTGGCTTGTCATTCACAGCTGAATCTACTTTTGTAATGCAGTGACAAAATAAGCTGTGTGTCAGGCTGTGTGCCACAAGCTCTGTCTCTTAATGCCTTGAGTCTTTGGACTTTTTCATTGAGCAATGCTTTCCAAGGTATCAGCGATTACTTTAATGATAATGTTATCATAACAGAAATGACAAGTCCACATTATAATTAACAGGAATTGCCCTTGAAAGCAAACTTACTCTCTTTGATTTAACAATATTGTGTCCACACAGATGGTCTCTTTGTGGAGAAGCGTTTTTGAAATGTAAGCTGCTGCCTCTCTGGACAAAAGCCTTTGGTGGAAGGAGCAGCCTGCAGCTCTAAACTCTTTAGTCAGTTTGCTGCAGGTCTCTCCTCTGGACTCCCTGCTGAAGACGTCCTTGGTGCTCAGCAGGACGGATTCAAGCTTTTTAAAAAGTTTAGTATATGGTAAATAAAGTTTCCTTGCTTGCTTGCTTCTAAATTTGGCTGCACTCCCTGACCAGCAAATACAACACATAGGCTTTCTGTGTACGGCAGCTTTTATTTCAAATTCAAAGTTGGAGGCACATTAAAAGTTTTCTTTGTTTTCAGGCCAAAATGAATTTTTCATCACCTCCATTGCTGTGTTCACTCATGAATGTATAGTCTGACAAAAAGTAGATTCAGTCACATACTGCTGTACAAGAGAGACAATTCACAATACTGCATATGACCGGTAATTAGAAGAGCTGTAACAAGTGTTTTTTGTATTGCAGTTGTAACACTTTATATTGCACTTAATTTACTTTCTGTCTGACATGTCTGACAGTTAGAACATTCTTCTTTGTCTGCAAGTCACTGAGCATAAACAACTGTTTGTTTTATGCAGAAGCATCCTGTAGATCCACAACGATATTTACAATTATCTCCAGGGTTCAGTATTAACCAGGCCACAATCTGTAGCCACAAAAAGCTACTCTATGGCCACCAATTTTCCATGCATGTGGCCCCTGTGGCCACCAAGTTTTATCCTCATACTATGAGCCTTCGACAGCGCAAAATATTACAGTTCCACAAACATCCAGATCCCAAGCATCTTTTAGCTACTGATATATTGGGGCTACTGAAGCACTCATTTAATAAGCCTCCTTAACACAGTCTTTACAGAAGAACCAGAAACACAGAAGGTGGAATATGAAAAAAGAAATCAAATTTAAGGACGTAATGTACTGTGGTGTGTACCGCCAGTTTCCTCAACTTGCCCAGAAGTCTGACTCGTTGTTCATCATACACAATGCCTTCAAAACACTTCATCACAATTCATAGGAAAATTGCACACACAAGCGTCACAGTTAAGATGGCTGTGTTGGAACCATTTCTTTGTATTGCTTTAATTATATTATCACAATTTATTTATTTATTGAGATGAGGTAAATTATTTTATAATTATTTTTGGATTAATCAGTTGATAATCAACTAACAGAGGAACGATAATCAGCTGTGATAAGCAGGAAGGGATGGGACTGAGTTGTCTTAAAACGTGTGGAATGGGTTTTGACACAGTCTCTGACCTGATTTGTGTGAATTTCAGGGCCAGTGTGTTTAAAATAACGTATGATTTCCCCAAGGGATTAAATCATACGTTCCCCAAGTATGCTTTCTTCTTCTTCTTCTTATCACTATGGGATGGTTGTAGTACATGATGCACATGTCACCATGTTGACAGGACAAACTGCATTTCTCTCGGGGAACATTTTGGCGCAGGATTTTCCAGATCCTCTGTCTGAACCTGGACTTCATCATGTCATCCAGTGATCTGTGGTCAGTTCTCTCTCCTATTAGCAGGCTCACTTCTTGGTCTCATCAAAATCCATCAATTTTGTCAAAGCGTTCAATAATCTGTAGACAGTCACTCTGTCCTAATAGCAGGTTTAGTCTGCTGACCCTCTTCTCATCATTTCACACTATTGAGGCAGTTTCTCTCTTTCAGCAGCATTTAGTTACAGATGAGAGCAGCTGTCAGTCACAGCCGAGGGGTCAGAGATGCTCAGAGGTTGTTAGGACTCTTGAATTCTCCCACTGTGAAGTTCAGGGTCTAATATCATGCTTCACAACACCTCTTAGGGATCCCCAGCTGGATGCAAACCTTGAAAATCATTCAGTCAGTTGTTTGTACAAACAGGTATTTAGAGCAAGCTGTGGAGTTAGTTTAGAGCTAAAAGTCTGAAAGCAACAAAATAAAACTGAATCTAAATGATGTTTAAATCTGTAAAAACACCAAAATCAAAGATTAATACATGTATGAAGGGATAGGAATAAGGGGATGGGGATAAGATTTTATTGATACCAGTGCCATTATCAATTGTACTTATCTTTCAGATTCTTTATTGATTTCCTTTTTGATTCCTGATTAATTTTAGTCAAGCTTGCTATAGCAACTGTCTGTCATCTAAAATGGAAGACATTTGAGAGTATTTGCAAAGCATTCATTTCCATGTAGGTTTTCTTAGTCAAAGAAAAAAATCTGCTAAGCTAGTCTGTGTGGTACTAAGATTATTATAACAGAATGTTTACCCCAAGTAACAGATGTGCTGCTTGGTTTGGAAGTAGTGGCACTCGTGCGTAGAGTGTCAAATACATGGCATTGCTGGAATTTAAGGCAAGCGGAAAGCTCCGGGGCTGAAAAATGAAGCCAGAGCGCAAGAGTCAAAAACTGCACTTCCGTGAATGGCCACTTGAGACTGGCTCCAAGAGTGAGTCAGTCTCTGCAGACTTTTAAAATGCTCAACTTGACGGCAGAAATACACATATACTGCCTGGTACAAAAAAACAGGGTCACAATAGCTAATTTCAATGTTCGTGACAACTGTTCGGGAACAGAATTTTTTTTTATATAACTCACTTGTTTGAATTATATTTAGGCTTAAAGCCATGCATGATTAAGGGCATGGCCACTTTAAATGAGAGGTGGGCACCGTCACAGGTGGCTAGCTGCAAGGTAGCCACCGTATGCAGCCCCCTCAGTAACTTTTTTTTGGATTAGCCAGGAGTTAGGCACAGCCAGGTACTGCTGGGCACCAACACTGTGCGCTTGACAATGGCTCTTCAGAAACCTCTGAGTGACACCACAGAGACTATGTCCATGTTTTATTACAGTCTGTCATTAAAGCCCATGTTGCATAGAAAGATATTTCATAAATGGAATTCATAAGCTCGGTTTCGGTTTTCGATTCCCGTCCCTACATGTAAGCCACCATGTTAACACGACAAACTGTGTTTAAAAAACCTCAAGGTTGGAAGAGATTTGATTCTTTCCTGCTCAAAAACAAAAAAAAATAAATAAATAAATAAATACCTTGACATCTCTGGAACACCTTGGAAATGGTTCAGTTGTTTCTCCTGTTTTGACCCCTTTTACTAAAAGTAGTGACAGATAAATGATATAATGAAAGAATATTGCATCAATCAGTCACTCAAGCAATTATCAGTCAGTCAATCAGTCATTTCAGTCTTTTGCTCAGTGCTTTAGAGAGTCAGTAAGTGGAAAATCATTGGTCAGTTGGTCCAACTTAGAGGAAAATGTTCCTCTAAGCTTTTGGCAGAAATTCCCTCTGAACAATATTTCAATCCTGTACGAGCTTCACGTTTTATGCTGAGGTTCAATCTTCATGTATGCCGTCTTGAATTACATTTTACCAATCACACCAAAGGCAACTGAACAGAGACATAATTACGGCAGTATATTTCTGTCTGTTTCTATTAACCTCAGTCCATTTGTTTTCTCTGCCTCAACAGTCAGAGGTACTCACAGATTTAACAGCAGGTCAGCTCCCCTCTGTTGACTCCTGTTTCTGTTTCACTGTCCGCTGTGAAATTACTGCAGCATCTTGTTGTCTGTGAAGAATATCTGCAGGCAAATGCTGCTCCACTGACTCTTTTTCTCCGTTTATCCGAGTGTGTCACAATAAACAAGATATTTGTTTCATCCTTTATTCACTTGAAAAGACAGATAATCAACAGAAACGACATGATAGTTTCGTAGCTTGTTCTCAGATCCATAGAGGTAAATTATTTTAGCCAAGAAATAAACTTAATAGCAAAACTGAGTGGGACTCAAAACTCATATCAGGTCCTATTTACTTTTATATCAGGAGAAATGAAAGTAATATGCACATTGAGAGATAAGCTCTTGGATCAACATGACATTTCAACCATTTGCTGGACACTCTGTCACAACTTCTCAGTGCTTGATCTCAGATAAACAGTAATTGTACATCCTTCAGACATTTGAGAAAGCTGAAGGAGCTCTGCTGTCTCTTATCTTAAAAGAGTTGCCTCCACTTCTGAGGCTGTTAGTGTGCCAGTTGAGATAAACCAAACACAGCTTCATAGGTTCAGATAATTCTCACAATTTTTATGCATATTTTTGCTCATGTCTGACATTTTTTGAATGGATCACATCTGAGTAAAGTGAATAGAGATCTGAGGCACGACTTTAACGAAAAAAAGGAACATTTCCATTTCTGAGGCTGTTAAATTTAAATCAGATACACTTCAAAAAGTGCAGACATTTCCCTTCTCTGGATGAATTCAGTATCCATTAGAGAGAGAAACCCCATTACATCCTGAAATTTAATTTGTGTTACTATTATTTCCATTATGACAGCATGTGTCTCTCTCATCTCTGTCCACTCATCATTTTAACTTCACCACTGGTACTGAAAGTCAATCAAGTACCATATTTATGCCTCTATAGCTAAAATATGACATATGAATCTTATTCTATATGGGTAAAAGGCGCACTTTTTATTACTTGAAGAGGGGCATTTAAAGTTTAACACTGAAGTGATTTTGTAGTACCATCACCTGCAGTGATATCAGATCATTTCTTGTCTTTATAGTCTCAGTCACCCATGACCTAAGTCCTAAGTCCAAAGTTTCAGTTTCCTAAATGAATCCCTCACGTCAATTATTATCACAATACTGGCAGATTTACAAAGACATGGAAATTATTAATTGAAAATATGATTCACAGACATGTCGGGACCATGTAAAGTGTCCTATAGATGCACAGGATAAAATGGATCATGAATGGGTCAGGGGTGCAGCTCCCTGGCTCTGTGCAGCTGTCTATTGGCTCTGTGTCTCAGCTCCGATCCTTGGTGAAGCCCTGCGATAGATGTGAATGAACACAACTGATGGTGAAGTCAAAAGTAACAGCGTGAGCTGACAAACTCCTGGGCCGAGCATGTTGCTCATTAGCTGGACTCTTTTTAAGATTTGCTGACTTTTGCAGAAGGATTTTCTGACGCTGATTCAGGTTTTCACTGAAGGAACGTGTACACACAGCTGCAATAGTAGAACAGCCAGTAGGAACACCTGGTCTGAGAGGACCTGTGATTGATTTAAGTCTACAGTCACAAACCAAATTCCTTGAAGGCTGAAAACAGAGCCAAAAGGAGGTGCAGAAATCTAGTTCTGTCTCAGACCACTTGATTTACAATAAGCTGAAAGATTATTATGAAATTTTTTCTCAATTTTACCTAAACAGTGTTGCCTACTCTAGCTTTAATCTCTGATTACATTTCTTTCCTGTTGTTGAGTTGGCTCAGACTCAAAGTGACCAATGAAGCAAGAAGACAGAAGGTTCGTTGCATCTGTTTGTGTGTTTGTTTGTGTGGGACAACTGCACAAGATTGGTTCATGGAATTAATTGCGTAGTTTTCATAATAAATGTCCGAGTGCAAGCATACCCAGTTCAAACTCATGCTATTTTATTTTTCATTGCCTGCTACATGTAAGCCGAGTTGCCTCTCTGGGACATTAAAACGTGACAGGTCTTCAGAGAATCAGTTGAAGAGTCTATCTGAGTACCAGCAGGTTTAATTGTGGGCTTTTCATCTGGTTGGGTTCAGGTTAACTTAAAGCCCTGGATCCGGGGGTGTTGCTAGTGGTTCCCTGTGTCCCCAACATCTCATTCTCCAGAGTCCCTGCTGCAGGCTACCCCTGCAGTCATCCAGCTGGTCTGACAAAACTGGTTTGTCCCCCTGCTTCCTCATTATCCAGCTCCTCTGTTCTCCCCTCAGTTTTTCTTTTTTTTTTTCTTTGTTTCAAATAGAATAGTTGGTGGCAGCTAATAAGATTCTGGCAAGAAATTAAACTGCATTGAAATGAATTCCTCCAGAATATTTTCATCTTCCCCAGACTCTGCTGGCTGACCAGCCATCCGTCCCCCCGTCTGTCTGGCTTTGTCTTCCTGTCTGTCTGCACATCATTTTGGCCAGCCAGTGCTCTGAAAGCTATTTGGATACATTTCCTCTTCTTCTTTTTCTTCTCTGTGCTACAACACAGTGGTGCAGGACCAGCAGTGACTGAGCAAACAAATGTACATTCAATAACACCATATTACAGCAAAAGAACAGTTCATGTAAATCTCTTTCTTGTGCATAAGTAATTTATGAACTACATGATTAATTTCCTCACCAAAATTGAGCTGATGATTTTGGACTCAGAAAAATTTCCTCTGAAAAACATTTTTAATGAAGGGGGTGAATTGAAGTGCTATTTTCAGGTTTAATGAAACGCAGGTCCCTCTGTTCCTTTAATGAGGCCATTATTGCACAAAAATAGTGACGCTCTGGTGGAATCCATTTGCACTCCTGTTATTCATGGAGCTCTGATTGATAAGTTGATTAATTTCTTCTCGGCACTCATCAAAATTAAAATACTCCTTTCAGAGTATCAGGCTTCCTGGACTTCCCGGACATATTTATATAATTAATTCCTGCATAAAGCTTACTAAATATAAAGTAGAAAATAGTGTATTTTCAGCCAAGGTAAAAATCCATGTGCGTTCCAGTAAACTGCAGAAATGATCAATGATCAATGCATTAGCAGGGAGGATATGGTCTTCCTGTATTAAATGGATGTTATGTGCATCATTGACTGTTCAATATAAGAAATGCATTAGTAACTGTAAATGCAGCCTTCTTCTTTTGACTTGGCAACATCAAACATAATTTATTTTGTGCAGAAAACGAACTTTACTTTTTCATTAAAGTAATAATTTGAAAGATTTTCATTTAATAATGTCTGTTAAGTCACAATATATCGCCCAATGAGGTAACACAATGGTGGCTGAGCCTATGGCCCACTGATGAAAGTCCTTGCTTTTGTGCAATGGCTGTCTGTGGCAACAAATTTCGATATTTTGTAGTCTGCTTTTTGTGTTTCTTTAGCCGCAGTATATCAGTAGCTAGACGAGTACTGTTCATTGTTGTCTTATCATAGAATGTTGAACCAAATGGGCAACATAATCAGGATGTTTGTGGAACTGTAACATTGTGTTGAATAACTTTATATGGCCACAGGCAATTGTTCATGTCAAATCCCTGTTAGTGACTCATTTTCCATCAGCCAGCAGTGGTTGTTCTGCCCTAGAGGGTAGACATGAAGTGACATATGTCTTTTGCTGGTCTCTGCAACTGTTGTGAGTAAACGCTTGTTATGGCCAAAGAATAAAAATATCAGAGATGTATCTCTTTCCTGTTGATTCTACTGAGCATGTTACATCTATGCCACAGTTTTGATCAATCCTCCACACAGAAGTGGAACATTTTACCCACCTGATTTTGTTTACTTGCTCAGATTTTATTGATTTTACTTGCTTTTTGTGTCTCCACCATGGGTAAGTATGCTGGGTACTAAAATTGGCTGGCTGGATTCCCTCTGCTTTTTTTGTGTCCGACTTCTGTTCTGTGCAGATTAAGGTGGCAGTAAAAGGTATTGTGTAGAGTGGCAACAATCAGCTCTGGTGTCTGCGGCGCAGCCATACCACAATACAACTATGCTCATTGAAATCAAGCCATTTGGAAGTGAGGTCCAGAAACACACCTGCAATTACTGCATAGGTGCCACCAAGAGAGTAAAACGTTAATTTTCCAGATTGTTACTTTAACATTACCTTTACCTTGATACAAAGGAAACGGAATATGCCAATATGCCAGTTTACCATTTAAATGAGATGGTTTCTAAGACTTACTTCCTCTTCAGCTGTTATTTTGATGTCTATTGTTGATTTGAGAAAGCAGAGTAAGTAGAGCAGAGCTGTTGTCTGTTGCTGTGTAATCCAGCAGTAAGTGTATTAATTCCTGGAAGAGACGAGCTGCAGTGAACCAACCAACAACTCGACTGTCTGCAGCTTCCAGGAGGCTGCTGCCGGTCTGATCAGCTTTGTTCCAAAACAACAAAAAAAACGTGAAATGCCCTGAAAGAGAAACCAATAGGATTAGTGAAGCTGCTGTCTGTAGTTGTCTAACATCAGTGTTTCAAGGATAAAACAGAGGAAAAGTCATACTGAGCTCACTTTTAATGCCGTTTGGATCTCCTTTGTTCTCTGGCCTGGTTTCATAAATCCAGGATTATAAAACACCTTGAGGCTGTTTTTAACTGTTATTGAACCAGGCGTGTTGTGTAAAAACATTCATATTTATAGCATCAGTCAAGAGGAGTACCTACAAGGTGAGTGAAGGTTAGACAAGATCCACATACAAAGAATCCGGTCAGGTTCACCTTACCCCCCAGTCTGAGCCTGAGCAGGAGGGACTCAGTGCCTCGCTGAAAGCCTCTAAAGTTCTACATCAGGGATAAAACCCTTCAAGCCATTTGAGTCTGAAAAATTTCCAGAAGGCAGAAATGACCTCGCTGGTTGATTTATTTCTTGCTAAGTAACTTTAGACTGACAGAAGCTGATGTTTCCAGTTTTATACTGATGACTTTTCAAACTTCCCTGGTCATTTTATAGATTGAAATAAAAAAAACCTTTAATGTGATTTAAATAAGTCTTCAGTTATTTCTAAATCTACATGGTTGATTCTTACAGGACCCGTTGTCCACAGCTGCTGTGTACTGTAGGAAAAGCTTTTCCTTCAGTTCCTTAAGTCCTTGCAGCCATCTGAAGTCAAGAGGACATATAGGTTGTTGACAAGTCTGCAGCATTTAATTTTCCATGTCAGATTTCAGTACCACCACTTGTGTCCATTCACTGTGTATACCAGCTTTAAATAAGGTTCATATTAGGGGTGGAAAGTAAAAATGGTAAAGAAAGTACATCCATATAAATATGCCCCAAGGTAGAAATTTTGAGTATACCATTAAACTGTGGTCGAGTCCTCACTTTGCTTGACTGAGAAACAATATGATAATAACTTACTAGAAAATGTTAAAAGCCCAGATAAGTCAACCAATAATGTCAGAACATTACCAAATGTGAAGATGTATAGCAAACTAAGCTAAACACACTGCATGTGGACAGTTTTGGTTTTAGCTTGTGTGTAAGAACTCACTATAGAGTACACATCGAAGAGGAGGAGTCGGTAAAAAAAGACCAGTGCAACTGCTTTTATATGGATATGGTTTGAGTTTCAAAAATCAAACAAGCAAGAAACAACAATCTGCTGTGATTATAAGTGGTGGCAATACTCCATATACTTGAGAAAAGTATAGGGTTTTGTATTTTTTAATCATTATTCCTTCCACATTAAATGTTCTTAAAATAACGCTGCACGATGTGAAATGTGTCCTAGTAATACAGTTAAGATCAGAGTTAACATCATGTCCATATATTGTCTGGACAGACAGACCGGTCTCCACAGAGGCTGCTGCGGGGAGGTGTGCTAGTGCATATGAACGCATGTTCACACGCGACACAGTTATCTTCTCTGAGCTACAGATTATAAACGCTGCTGCACGTTGGCACTTTTCTCACTTCTGTCAGTCACAGAGCAGCCCTGGATGTGTCTGTAAGCAGGACACAGACAGACTGACTGCAGCACAGCTAACATCAGACAGACAGAGGGAGGAGCAGCAACTTAACATTACTGTGAATGAATGATATCAAACTTGGTGATGAGGAAACTCAAGTTTACCTGATTACTGTTCACCACGTTCACTCTCGATATGTTATTTTGTCTTTAGTTCTGCTTCATCCTCTCATCAAAGTTGTAAACACTGACACGAGCTTTGACACGAGGGAGAGGCAGGGCCATTGCTTACCTCACGGGGCCCTATGCAACTTGTGTATAGGGCCGACCAGCTCTGAGTGACAGGAGTGAATTTATCAATCACCACACCCTATGATTTATATTTGTCTTCAAGCAGCCCCTTTTCACTATGTGCTGCTGCACATGTGGGAACCGAAATAGCAGATGTCCTTTGAGAGGCACACAGTCCTAAGTCCAGGATGTGCTGCCTTGCACTTGTCATTGTGGGCCAGTACTGTGTTAATTAGTGAACTTTAGAGGTGTTGATAGGTGGATTTTTTTGTACTTTGTACTGAGCCAGATTCGTTGTACTGTACTGTGGAGACATTAGACTGGCATTAAGCTTTCTATCTAAGTCTCATGAAGAAAGCACATAAGCCTAAAGTGTATTCATAGGCTTCTTTTTACCAGCCACTACCTACCTTCTTAATCTCTTAAAAAGAGTTGCATAAGACTTCTCAAAGACTCCTTTACCACAGTGGTACTAAATATTACTGGCAGTGTACAGTAAAGTATATTTTAAACTCCTTTCACAAGGAATAACTAAGTCCCTTTAGGCAAAAGATCAGCCGGAGGGAGTCCTGGCAGGAGAGTGGTTTAGACTGATACCCTATACTGTAAGTGCAACGTCCCTGGTTTTGTTCTTTGCAGGCACCTTTGTTGCACTTCGTCTCCCAATCTCTCTGTCTCTCTCTCTTTCTCTCTCTCACTGTATCTCCAAAACAATGGCAACAGGAGGTGACACACATTCCAAAAGCCAAGCACTTTCTGTCTGGCTCATTAATCTTATTTTCTGGTCTTATTTATTTGTACATTGGATTAATGGTTGTGTAGGTAAGAGATGGATGGAAATATTTTGTATACAACAAAATTAGATGTTTTCTTTTGTCAGACAAGATGAGACGGCAGAAGAGTAAACATTGATTATGCAAACTGTGGTTCACATAATCACATAGATAAACCAGGAACGTTATACTTTCAATACCGACCTCCAAATACACAGATTTCGTTTTTCAGGGGCCAGCAGTGATTAAGACATGCGGCTGCAGACGGACAAGAACCTGTCAGCTTAACAAAACCTCATTTCTCTCCTCTGTAAGATCTGATGAAGGGCTGCTCACCTGTAGTCCACTGAGCAGAGCCAGGAAGTGCCTCTCTGAGGAAACCTGCTGCTGTCTTCATCATCTGACTGGCAGCCTGCAGGCATTTCACACCATCTGTCAGGTAAGGATTAAACAACGCAGAACTGTCCATACCCAAGGCTCTCTAACTCTATCTAACAATCTCCTTTTTCACACAAAATCAGGCAAAAAAAAAAAGACAAGTGCAGATCTAGTTAGCAGTGGACTTTTTGTGCACTTTTTTTAGTCATTAATTCTTAGAGAAGTTCATTAAATTCAGACAGCAGTGGTAATTATATGAGTCGTTAAAGTGCATGGCTGGTGGGTGTTTTTCGTCAATCCCTGATTAATATTACATATTCTTAGATTTAATCTCTTCTGATAGGGACTTGATTAATCATCGATTGTCAGAGGATTGGTGCCAGAAGGATGTGAGGATAATTCGAGTGCTATTCAGTTGTTTTCAACTTATAATGGAATACTTTTTATTTCATCATATCAGCGAGTTTTACACAGCGTAGGGAATTATCATCAGCTACCAATCACTGGTTTCCACAACTGGGCAGAGTTAGTAAGGTCTGGTGTATGTTTTCTGTTTTAATACTTTGATCCATGTGAAATTTGGTGCCACACCGTTATTCTGATGGGCCATCCCAAAATCCATTGATCCAAAAGCCCATTTGTTTGGCCGCCTGTTGTCCCGAAATCAAACACCCATCGCTCTGAAAAGAACCTTAACCCTAATATCTAAAAACTAATATCAGACTTGTTATGTTGTTGTTTGAACAGCAAAAGACTGTAGACTGAGTTTTTGATCAGCTTAATGTAGTTTTGTGATATCACACAATCAGAGATCTTGCCGCCTATCAATTGTTAATTGGATTCCTAAACACAAGGTAGTTGTTTGAACAGTGGTGAGTACAGCCACAAACAAACCTGCACCCACTGGAAAGGTGCACCCCGACTCCGCTGTTCTAGTCAGCGGAAGGAACACAACTTAAGCATGTCACCACCCCAATATGAAGGGCAGCCCCAAAGACTTTGGACTGGTTCTGCACTATAGTTGTTTCCACCCAGTTTTAGCAATGAAAACTGGGAGATTGTCCACAATCTCTATTGAGTGAAGCACCAACAGGTATAAAACTCTTGTGATTTTATTCCAACATTGGAAATTTGTCTGTTGCAGTAAAATCACTTCAGATATTGTTGTGTAATGCCACAAAGAGTGTCTATTTAACTCAAATCCCCTCCTGATTTAGCAACATGGACAGGGCTGCCAGTCACTGAACTAACAAATGAAGGGATGGTATATATTTTTTGGAGCAATGGGCATTTATTTTTAGGTTAATTGGGTGTCAGACAAATGGGCTTTTATCCCATTGGGACCTTTTTCAGACCCTTGAGGTTCTGGAATAATGTGCTGTTGGAACAATGGGCATTTATTGTGGTACATGAATCCAGCAAAAATGGTCATTTTGCTTTTGTTACAAGTTAACACACGTATATTTAACGTCTCTGGGGTCCAAGTCTAGTTTTGTGTTGTTTTTTTTTCAGATACAGTGCACGGCCATTGGTACAGGTTGAATAGTCAAAGGGGATCTATTATGCTCATTCCAGCTCTATATTTTCACTCCACTCCACTACAGCATCAAATTGGCCATTTATGTATCTCCCCAGTTCATCCTCTGTGTGAACAGATCATTTTAGCTCCTGTCTCTTTAAGGCCCCCTCTGTGAAATTTAATACATTACAATAAAAATCTTGCACTGTCATTGTATAGAATACAACAAAATTAGATAAAGGTCACTTTCTTTTGATTGGCCAACTTGTGGAAGCCTACAGAGGGGCAGCAAATGTTGCAGCAGTTAGCTGTGCAGCTAGCTATCCCTGTATCCAGTCTGCTCAGGAGGATACTCAAACACACATTATTACAAAGAAACTGGCCTTGTGAACTTTATTGAACACACACACACACACACACACACACACACACACACACACACACACACACACACACACCATCACTCCCTCCAGCCTGCTCCTTTACCTTTGATGTGTTATTGACAAGACTGCAGGGCAAAGCCATCACCTCCTCAAGGATTTCTGAAGGTCATAAACATGGAGGTGCAGTATATGAATGTGAAATAATGTCACACACACACTAACACACATGCTCCAAAGTCAGGCTTCTCCCCCCGCATGAAACTGAGGTTCTACAGGGAACACTGCAATCCATTTGTCTGTTTTCCAGTTTGGGAACCACTGTTACAAATGCTCACTCTGTGTGGATGAAAGGCCAAGAAAAAGATTAGTTTTTGGATTTAGCCAACTAAGTGTGGGCATTTAACATTACAGTCAAACTGCAGCCTTTATCACCGCCCCCCACCTCCAGACCATGAGTACTAATCCACAGGGAGCCGTTACATTTCCTATGTGATTAGGAGCTGTTGTGCTTTATGAGCTATTTCTAGAAACCACAGCGAAAATGCATTTCCGCATTATAGGTGCCGCATCACTCAGCGCTGTTTGGCTTAAAGGAGTCTTTAATTTACAGCAGACAGAAGGGCAACCCTCTTGTTCCAACCTTTCTACCCACAATGCAATGCATCAGTGTACAGTACACAGAAGAGTTGACTTCTCTCTGAAACTCATTGATTTCTCTCACTCTTTTCTGGCTTCCAGCAGCTTGATCTCTGCTCTGCTCTCAAAGAAACTGAGTGTCTTTTCTGTTTCAGCCAACTGGCCGGCCGGTCAGGCAGCAGGCCTCCAACAGCCTGCAGCTGCTGCTGTGAATATAAAGTGAAGTCAGAAAGCATCGATCACCAGCGCGCTCCATCTGCTATTCAACATAAATACGAACCCGGACAAAAAGATGAGGCCACGGCTCAGGAACAACTCAAATCATTCAGCAGCAAACTCACTCATCATGTCAGAGACTCTTTGAGACTTTAATGTTTCAGTTTACTCCATTATCTGTTCTACTCACTGTGGCTTTGACCCACTACAATACATACTGATGGATGATTTTACTGCCTTCAGTCAAGAATTTAGGGCTGTACCCAACTCAGAATTTTGTCAGTCAAATCAGACGAAGATTCAACTAGTCTTTACTTTTATCAACTTACTAAACTAAACAATCAGAGAAAGTAAAAGTACGCATCCTGCATATAGTTCAGGTACAAAATTAGGGTGCTCTATAGAGTGTTTCTCCTTACGAGCTGCTGACAACGCTATCAGCCAAAGAGTCAACAGCCATTATTATAATAATAATAATTATCATCATCATCATCATCATCATCATCATCATCATTATAATTATTCCACTTATGGATTTTTAGAATAGCTTCTTATCTTGCACTTGACAGATCAGGTGCTCCTTGTCCTTCTTGTCCTTGTTTCCTTATTTTTCTCCTGATCTGTTTTTCTTTTATCCACATCAAGTTTAATATCAAATCATTTCTTTTTTACTTGAGACACAGGCCATTTTTCCAGTGACAGAACATGCACCGCTTTAGTTATTGCAGCCCAAGGTATTACTTTTTATGAACCACAGTGAGCCTTCTCTGGCTTCCTCCTCGGATATGGGCAGTGCAGCGGTTTGTCCGAGGTACAGGCTGACTGGGGAGAAGTGGCGCCCAGTGCTGGTAGAAAGCTGATGAATCAGAGAAATAATCTGATAAGAGAAGTAATGTTATCTCCTGATTGTTTCACAATGGTTACGCTCGTAATATAAATAAACACCCCCAAAACACTGCAGCACCACCTGATTCTGTCTGAATATGAAGTTACGACTTCACCGCTTCCTCCATGATACTTTTCTATGCAAATATGTTTCCTTATATAGAGAAATGGGGGCGTGGCAGTATGCAGATTGCAGATCGGCGGGCACGAGCCTGTCAGTTTCAAATGATTCTGATTCACTAACATATGCATGATGAATAAATAAATCAGAAATCAATCAAATTTGTGTGTGCACAGTAAGAACATTTCTACACACGTTAGTGAATGAGGCCCATTGTCAAGACTGCTTCCTTACTTGATCAAGAGCTTAGATTCATGGGTCAAAGTTACCCAGAATTAAACTTGGTGTGTTAAAATTAACCAAGCAAACTAAATGGAGACACGTAAGATTAAAGATGCAACCAGGATGAGTTCATAATTACAGATCATGCACATCACATTCCCCTACTTAGTTTCCGTTTTGTGCACACTCAGGCAGCCTCTCTCTCCCCATCAGCTCATTCTCATGCTACTCTCCTTTCTGTTTTCAAAAGTCCATTCAGGTCTGTTTAGAAGTTACCATGGCAAAGAACAAAAACACTCTACTGACGATGATGTGGTGCAGAAGTAACGTGCCGCCTCTCCACAGGGATCACCGGTTCAAAATATAACAACAGCTCTGATCGACTAACTTGGCAGGTCAGAGACTGAAATTCCTCTGTGAAGTTTTTGACTGAAGAAGAACGATGGTTTCATAGTTTGAGAGGCAATGGCTGAATGGATGCCTAATCTAATAAAAGCACATTTTTATGACAGAATATCAATGACAAAAGAGAGAGCACAAAACAAATTCAAGCACTACGCAGTCTGGTTGTATAAAACAGAGGCCTGCACAGGTCCAGTTTGCAAGCCTGCACCTGAAAAGAGTACCAGAACTGACCATTACCCACAGGTACCTGCCTGGAACCATTAATGTAAGTCCAGCAACCCAGCCCATGGTTAAACTGACATACAGTTACTCACTTGTCGCTCACTTGTGTTCCCAATCGGCGAGGCACCTGTGCTTCTGCAGCTGTCGGATGTGTTTCATCAGTGACAATGTTCCTCCTGACGATGTGACAATGACTCAGTGTGTTTTGGCACTTAATATAGGCAGCAAAGCCACTGACAATGTTATTCTTACAGTCTCAGATGCCACCAAATTCCTCCCAAATATCAGACTTAGCATTTGATGATGTATTATCAACAATTTGGTGTTCTCCACTGACTTTCATCTTTATGTCTTCCACAGTTAAGGAGTAAGCTGTATTTAGAATAGTTTCTCTGCTTTCTCTTGTGATCAGACAGACTTTTCAGATGGGAAACTGCCGTTGCATAAGCCAAATATCACCCTCTTCATCGAGTAGTGTCCCATGCTTGGAAATCTCAAAAATTAATCAAGGCTGAGCCACTTTTCCCCACATGCTCTCACTGTTAACTATGGTACAGATTAGAGCACAGATGAATCTAAGCTGCCTCCACATTTTGGTTCGACTTCCTTCTGCTGTCACAATTTCCAAAATGACAAGACGAGATGTTACACTATCCAATAAATGAGCTCCATCCAGGTTTGATTGTAGAGAAAAATTTCTGCCAATAAAAGCTAGTCAGTGCTTGTGAAGGAGGGAGGCTGAATGGCACTATCGTGTTTAGCAATGAGTCACTTCTTGGCCACAATCTCCCTTGGCCTTCAACTGTACAGTATTCATTAGTACGGCAATAATATGTCAAATTTTCTCAACTTCTTTCTTTCAATTTAGTAATAAAACTGGTTGCATTTTACCAAACATTTCTGTAAAAGCACAGCTCAGTCAACTAAAACGAAAAGGGACATTTCTGTTTGAAATGAAACAATTTGCTTTTCACATATTCCCCATTGTGGCCTAGTTTTACTCACACCTGCCAAATGATTTTATAAAACTGTTAACATGCAGTAGCAAATATTCTTTCCTGAACTAAAAAAAATTAGCATTATTCTAGTGTGTGACGGCCGCAAGCCTCAGGTCAGTTTTCCTGTGTTCTTGCCTCTGCTTTTCCTTGCCGATTCACTCCCTCACTGCTTGCCCCTCCCTCCTCGCTGGGGATTACCTACGCCTGTGCTTGGCCTTTAAAAGCTTGAGGGAATCCAAGATGGCTCTCTCTCCGTCCTGGAAGGCTGGTGCCTTTTAGGCACCCACTGGTTTTGTTTGGTTTGATCATGTTTAGTCCAGCCGTGGTTTCCTTCTACACATAGTAGTTTATGTTAACGTACACATCCACAGCACCCAGCACCTTCATCACACCACTGATTTCTTACTTAACCACTGGATTCCTTATGTTGCT
Organism: Lutjanus campechanus; assembly: GCA_027495735.1. Classification (NCBI taxonomy): domain Eukaryota; kingdom Metazoa; phylum Chordata; class Actinopteri; order Lutjaniformes; family Lutjanidae; genus Lutjanus; species Lutjanus campechanus. Next base: position 31,124 of record JAJHUR010092588.1, read on the forward strand.
TTATCTTTAATAAATTAATCATTTGGTTAAAAGCTGTTACTGTGTGGACCTCCCTTCTTTGTTATGCTTTCCAACAAGCTGGGCATAACAAGTCTCACTGTCCTCTTCTAACAAAAAAACAAAAGAAATTTGATGATAAAAGTACAAAACCTGAGATGAGCTGGTTGAAAGAGCATCAG